>WEIV01021229.1:53120-64535 GCA_013390005.1 Calyptomena viridis
AGGGAAAAATTTTCAGGCACACTAACTTTCAGCAGGTCTGACGCAGAAAGATCAAATAAGCTGCTATGAATAAGTTAAGACCAATAAACTTAACTTTGGGAAGGAAAGTATCCAGCCTGTGCACAACGAACATAGAGACAGGGTTTGGCATCTCCTTGACAACCAGGAGTGAGAAGTCAGAGATGGGGAGGTATTTTTTGCAAAAAATTTTCTTTCACTACTAACTGTGTGCTCTAACTTCCACAGACTGTAAGAATTTGTTGTGGTGTGCAGCAATTTCACTGGTTCAATGTCTGTTTGTTGATTCACCATTCTAAAAGAAAATAATATATTTATGTAGTATCCATGAAAATTAGTAGTGCTATCCTGACACTTACAAATTGCCCCAGCCATTGCCATGGATAAACTCAGGCAATCAAGTTTTTAAGGATAGGAGCACATGAGGAACAATCAAAAACTAGTTTTCATACAACAACTATGCTTTCTATCTCAACCTTCAAAATTTGAATCTTTAAGGAAGATCTGTAGAGCAGCTGCAATAGATAAGATGGAGAGTAAAATTCTAATAAATGTTTAAAATTGTAGACACAATGTAGAAGATGCTGAAACTGGAGACATTTAAAGTCCTGCTTATTACCAGCTGCTAAAAGTTCGTTCTCTCACAAATGCAAAGCTCTTGTATACACCCCTGCTGAACTCGTCATGTTTTTGCTTGTTTGTATCCCATTATGCCATATTATCACTAATTTTATACCTCAAAATGAATAATGCAAATTCATAATAGCAAAATTCACAGGTTGTTCCCAACCTGGTCTTGGATTGGCTTGGCTATTTCTTTGCCTGTCAGAACCAGTGTGTGAACCAGTGAATAAGAATTTGTCCATTTTTCCAAACCTATGAACTGCTCAACTAAAGAATCTATTTCTTAGTACAAGTCTGACTTTATCCAAGCATGCATTCAGTTTACTTAAATGTTTCCAGCTAAAATGTTCATATGGTCTTGCAGTTCAGTGGAGTGTCTAAGTGACGGAGTAGTAAAAGACAAATTTTTAAAGAAACCTACATAGAGTAGGAAAAAAATTGTACACAGTAGATATATATCCCGAAAATAATTAAACACACTAGTGTTGCTTAAAGAACATCTTTCAAGTCTTGTGACTAGACTGATGGAAAACATTGGATATGAATAATCAGTTTCAGTCAAAAGAGTGTAAATTCGTACATAAATATAGAGGGAAACACCATTACAATGTTGTATAGACTTAGATTATATCTGGTCTTGAATATTTGTATGCTGTTCCTCTACCTCAAAAGATGAAAAGGTATACAGAGTGTTATAAATGATGATTGAGGGAATTAGGTGACATCTCTACTAAGCAAAATTGAATAGACTGTGACATTTCATTTTAGAAGAAAAATGAACACAAGAAGGTATTATGAAGGTTTTAAGTGGTAGGATGAAAACAAATAGAGAATGGTCGTCTGTTTTTTTTATAACCATACAAGAACACAGCAATAAAATGATCAGACAGCATGCTGGAAACACATAAAAGGCTGTTTTTCAAGCAGCAAGCAGTCAACAGCTGAAGTCCTTGCCAAGATGTTTAGAGTTCAAAAACATAAATAGGTTCATAAAAGATTAGATAAATACATGGAAAAAATACCCTAGAAAGTGATATTGGACACAAATCCTTTGGCTGAGGCAGTCCCTAAGCTGCAAATTGCCAGAATTTTTCATTGCTCTTCTGTTAAAAGGAAGTTTTCCTTAAACAATGTTGACTCCATTTAGAGGCAGGATGCTAGGAAAGATGTATCTTTAATCTGATCTAAAGCACCTATACATATGTGCTTATACTGTCCTGAAAAAATCCAGCTCAGTTTGAAACCATAATTCCAGCAAGTACTTTGATGTGTTGCCAAACTCTAAGCATTGCTAAAGTATTATCTTCTACTAATATAAAATAAATATTAAAGTAATATTTCACCTTTCGTGTCTCATAGTATATTCCCTTTTTCCATCTCTACTTTTGACCAAGCCACAGTTTTCACCAAAGCAGAGGTTACAGCTCCATTAACACATAGGTCAGTTTTATTTAAATGACAACAGTGAACCATGACAGGTGAATGGTGTGCTGTATCTGGGTCCTTCTACTCAGTAAGNTTCTACTCAGTAAGATATACATTTCAGTTGAAACCTACCAGGAAGTGTCACACTATCAAATAAGAAAGAATGACATCTAGCAGCCATCCTTATTAAATGCAAAAAAAAAAAAGACATCAAATATAAGTGGACAGTTTTTCCATTGCAGAATTTAATAAAGTGAGTAGCACACTGTTGAATGATGGAGAGGCTGGGGAGGGAGAGAAGCTGTCAATAAATGTCTTTTCATATATATATAAAAAGAACATTTCATATGTTGCAGAAGGAGACTATTTGAGTTATGAATTAAATGTTTTCACTTGGGAGACAGTATTTCACCAACTCCTAGCACAAGATGACTGAAATAGATGTCCCAAAGTTCAGTTGGGTCTATTTAGTCAATGGATGAAGAGATCTACCCTTGTTTCCCCCAGTGCTGAGTTACCTTGGGGTAGTGATTACTTTTGTTCGCTAATTAGACTTCCCTGTCCTGAGCTGAGTTTCAGTATGCAGCTTCAGACTTTTCTCCTTTTTACATTTTTTCCCCACAATCTCTACCCTCATTTCCAACAAACCAAGCTCAGCATTTTTTCCTATGTGTAGTACAAGTAACACTTTTTTGATAGTCAAGATTTTTTAAATGCTAGGGCAAGTAGTAAACAGCAAATGTTTGCACAGGGCTGAAAGCTCACTGTACAGACCAGAGACAGAAAGAAAGTATTTTTACCAAACCTTTTATGCAGCTGCTTAAAAAGCAGCTTTTGCTGTTTCAGTGTTCAATATACTTACTTCAGCCGAAGTGAATCAGACTATGCCATTAGCCAGGTATTGTCCATTTCTGTGTGAGGGAGCATATTTTGTTTGATGTCTCTCCCCCTCTCCAGTCTTATGGAGGTTTATATTCCTCACAGGGTCTCAGGACAATTTGTTGTGCTCAAGTCAATCACCACAGACCATGCCACGCAAGTAAAAATAAATAATTGGAGAGCCAAAGGGAGATGAGGGCTGATACCTGGAATACAAGTCCCTGCTGAGTCTGTCACTTCTGAAATGGTGCATTATCTCTTAGGAGATATGGATACTTCTCATAGTGTGTCCAGTGTATGAATTATTTGAGCAGTCACAATACCAAAGGATCTTATTGTCAATGAGAAAAGAGGAAAAAAATCTAGCTTTCCACCTTCTGTTCAGGGCCAATGATAATAATTTTTTAAACACTAGATAATACTTCTACCAAAGCCTAGGTAAACAAATAAGAGAGAAAATGAAAGTATTTGCATACATGTAACAGGAAAAAAAAAAAAAAGTTGTTTTCATTAGTGCAACTCAAACAATTGAAATGAGAATACTAAAACATAAAAATATCTCTCAAGATCGCCTTTATTTCCAGAGAAGTAAATTTACTTCTCTAGACTATAGCAAATACATGCCCTAGTTTCCACTAACATTTGCATTTTGCAAGGGCAACAGGTTATTGCAAGCCATGTAGCCACTTAACAAGCAACTAATTAAAGCAGAAGTACTCAATAACTTATCTGTCCACAGCCTGTGAAGAAATACAATCCAGATAATTTCTGAAGACTGTTCACAGGCCTAAACAGATGAATGGTGATCCTTGTTTTCAATAAAGAAATTTGGCAACACCAGGAGAGTAAGTTTATTAAAAGCACTGGTGAGCACTGGGAAAACACACAGAGAACTAGGGCTGTTAAGAAGTGTGAAGACCTTCCTTTACTCCTTCATAATTCCTTATATCTTTTTAACTATTGACCATTAAGTTGAGGCTCTGATTGTTGCTTGAGCTCTGAAACAAAAGCCGACTTATTTATGGCAAAAATTCAGCAAAAGAGGCTCTGGGCTCCTATATCATTAAATTCTGGGGAAAATTACATGGAATTAACACTGGATATTTTTTTTTTTTTAAATGATGAAGAAACAATTTCAAATTCAGCATAAGATATTATGGATCCTTCTGCCTCAGAGAAGAAGGAATAATACAGTACAAAAAATCTCAAGGGATTGGTGCTTTTTGAAATAGCAATCTCACACTACATATTTTGCAATAAAAAGCAGAAGCATTAAGACTTCCTTCTGCTGTGAGCAGGAGCTCTGTCATGAAGTAACAGTCCCAGGCAAAGAGCTACAAGCAACCAATATGTTCTACTTGTGCATAAAGATGAAGAGCATTGCACTTAACCAGGTACTTCTCTCTGAAGAGTATTCCTAAGGGGGAGATGCCAATCGTACTGCCATCTGGTGGTTCCTATTTAATGCAACTGCCTCAGTTTAAACTTTATTCAAGAGGTAGCATCTCTCACTGGGCATCTGCTTGCAAACTTATTCAAGTAAGGTATTCAAACGTTAGTTGCAACAAATGGATGCTTTTGAAAGTAACAGCTGACTGATTTCTTGACAGTTCGTTTTGGCATCTATATAGAGGGCATGCTGTGATAATATTTCTCTAATTTTTTGAATGTGTAATTGAAGCTGAGGTCTAAAGATAAATGCTGAAGAAGAAATTTAACACTTTATTGAGATAGCTGTGTTAGTAACACTAATCTAAAAATTGATTAGAAGTTTACCTGGAGTAATGAGGAAAGTGAGAATAACAGGGATTAAGCAAGTAGTGGATAAAACAATGTCTAAATTATCATATAAAACCATGAAAAAATATGGGCATAACCTGCAAGAAGCATATGTCACCAATGGTCTACCATAATCAAGGATAGCCTGAGTCTATAAGGTCACAGAATACAGTGGGGATGGACCTACCTGGTCTGAAATTAGTCTTCTATACAATGGTCTTGTAACTATTCTGCAGTGCATGGACTGCAGACAGCTAAACATGAACAATGTGATTATGAAAAGGAATCTTTCACTGAGGTTAAATATTTAATATCTGTTACTCAATCATATTCTCTGTCTTGGAGTGACTTTATATGTATCTCATATCCTTATTTTATGCCTCTAAAACTGAACTACAAAGTAAAGAGAAAACCCAGCTAGAAAAAAAAACTTTTCCAAAACAGTCCCATGTTATGAAGGTCAGAGATTTCGTGGCTCCTGTTGTTTTTCTTCTGAGTTGTCNTCCCTTTGAGGAATTTTTTTTTTTTTTGATTTGGTGGGGGGGGGGGAAATTGAAATTTGTATCAAACTTACACATTCTCACAAAGTTGTCTAAACAGTTTTGGTAACTAAAAAATGCATGGATTAAAAATATTTGTCTTTTATACTATGGTAGTCTGATTTTAGTAAGACCTCTTCTCAAAAAGTACATTCTAGAAATCAGAGTATATCTGATTTATGCTAAACAGGCAAAAGTGCAGAAAAAACTACTATTTTAATGTGAAACCTTGGTTAGAAAACAGGGGAAGATTAATTTTACATTTATGTTTTACAAGTGCATGCTGTCCAAGCAGTTTGCTCACACTAGACAAAGCTCTAACACTTTGAATGTTACTATGATATCAACACTAATTGCTGATTTTGCTGGAATAGTTGAGAAACAGCACCCTTCAATTTATTGGGATAGTTTAAATTGAAACAGCCTATCACTACTGCTGCATCATTTGTGAAAACAAACTTTAAGATTGCCTATAATTATCATGTGTTATCAGCCCAATATTTTGAAAAGTTTTACGTGGCAACTTCATTTTCTATTTCCTTATAAAGCAGTATGCATCTAGCTACTGACCACATTCACTGCATAAATGCAGGAGAAGAAAATGTTCTGTGTTAAACTGGGGCAAATTAAAGGACAAAGCTTTCATTCTACCTTGTTACTCTATTTTGACTACTATGCATCTTTTGTTTACATTAATAACCTCAAATGTCTTCCTAATATAGTTCATTTTGACACAGAATGGCAGCCTGTACAAACTGCAGCTTCAGTTGACTGGTTGCAAAATGATTGCCAGTAAAGTAAATCTATAACTACAGGGATCATACAGCACCAACAGCATGCAAAATAACATACTTTCCCTGTTTTTTTTTAAATTTGAACATTTTCATGTATGAACATATACAAAGAAGTTGTGAAGGATTAGAAACCTTTTGTGTGGGCTTTTTTTTTCCTCTCTGATTATCATAAAATGATAATAAAGTCTTGTTTATGCAGCAGACATTGCCAAAANAGTTTTTTTAAAAAAGAAAAAATTGCAAAAAAAAAAAAAAGGGAAAAAAAAGAAAAAAGGAAAAAAAAGGGGGAAAAAAAAAGAAAAAGAAAAGAAAAAATAAAAAAGTCACCATTCCTGTCTCCAGCATTGATCCAGCTTATGATGTTCAGGGTCCTGGAGGCAATGCTTGGGTTTTGTGGGGGTACCTTTATATGGACAAGTTTCTCCTGCTCCAAGAGAAGTTTCTCTCTTTTTATGCAAGTTAGTCATCATGCATAGTTTGTTCTTCTAGACCTTTCTGGAGATGAGTTGGAGAGCTTCAGATGTCTTAGGTGGTCTTGATACCTCCTACTGGATTGGCCTTTTGTCAACAGCTCATGCCCACTTCTTGATCTCATTCTTGCACTTGTGCTGTACTGTGTTGTACTTATTTCCAGGAGCCAGAACAAGTACATTTGTCACAGAAAAGTGCTGCCCTACCTGCATATGGCCCTCTTCTCCAGCCACATCCTGTTCTTTCTCACAGTGTGTTCTCTCCAACAGTCCTTGCTTGGCTTCATGGCTATCCATCTATGTGTGTTTGAGACACACACATTAGTACTTTACCTTCTGGTCTGCTGCACTCCCTCACTGATTTTCCCAGCTTAGCATATAGCTCTTGCTCTAATTCTCTTTTGAGTATTTCAAGACATTGAACCTTGGGGAAAACTTCACACATCTCAGTACCAAATGTCTCCAATGCCAATGGCCCACCGGTGCTTCTGCAACATGGTATCAAGTGTTAGCTGCAGAGGGTGTAAAAAATTGTTAGGGCCTAAGGACACCGAACCAGCCACCATACTCTACATCCCCTATTCTCTGGTATAGAAGGAATGAGTGTAATTATAAGTGTTATTTAAGAGTTTGTATCACAACTCCAGCTTTAGGCTGGAAACAAAGTATTAACAGAGGCTTTTTCTCATTAATGCTTTATTTTTGAAGGTACTGAGGCAGCTTGCCCAGGAGGCATACAGTAAATATTGGGCAAAACAGTTGTGTAGCTCATGAGGATAGAAGAAATTAATATTACAGCCCAACGGCTGAAAAACTGGGACATGGCCTGGCAAGGGAGCTGTTCATTATGTGACTGGCTGTTGGCTGCCTCCAGTCTGACTCCATCTGTTCTTCCTCCATCCTGTCACGAGCCCTACAGCTCCCACTGTCTTTAATGGCACTTGATTACAGGCTACTTGATAGCATTGCAGCTTTAAAGAGATTGTGTAACACTGATGCCATAATCTGAGATCCATTAAAGTTGCATTGTGATGGTGATATTTCTTTAAAAGAGGTAAGAAATCAGATGGTTTTCTTTGAGGTGGTCTGTGTGACTTCCAGTTATATGCAAACACACTATATGCTTTTATTTATTGTAACTCTATTGAAAAAACAGAACATCTATGAGTAATTCAGAGAGTCAGCCTCTAGTATTCAGCTGCTGATCATTTCATACAGATTATACCATTTTCTATATCCAGCAATGAAAAGCGGGGCTGTTAGAAAGGCAAGAATTTTCAGCATCATCCTTTTTGGTTTTGTTTTCATTAAATGAAGTAAGAAGTTACAGTTGTAACTAAGGACTCTATTTACTTCTCCCCAGGACTGAAATATGTTACAAAGTCTGGTTTTTTTAGACCCTATTCAGATTGAGCAAGGCCAGAAACCCTAGAAAATAAAAGCCTTTGATGCATTCAATGCTATTTGTCAAATTTCTGCAGGTATAATTAAGTTAATGCTCTTTTGATTCTTTTTAGGCTTATTGCATGGAAGTTTCAATGCAAATAGAAAATGGAAGACAAGTGTCTTTCTACATGTTTCCTCAGATTTTTAAGTTATTTCTATTTAACATTTTTTATGCTTATGAAGAATTTCTGTGCATAATTTATTTCACATACATTTAAAGACAGTGTGATTGAGATCAGTTATTCGTTATTAAAAGATATTTGCTTAAAATTTTGTATAACTAATAATCTTTGTGCATTTTCTCTGTGTGATCTTCTTCTTAACCCTTCTTACAGGCCTTTATAAAGAAGTGCTAAAGTGCAATGGAGTTAATTTTCAGCCTGTGCTGAAAATGAGAATGAGTATTATGGACAAGATACTTGTGATTGGGGTCATTGCTATAATTATTTTAGCAACGTAATTAAGTCTCAATCAATGGCAGTCACTAAGCTCTGTAGTAAACAGTGCAGTACAAATAACTGCTGAAAGTAATTTAGATAATGATTCTTGCTAAATTCTGCTTCTACTGTCAACTGCTCTAATAAAAATCTATTTTACTGGGAGGCCTTGCTTGGAAAACTTACTCATTCTGCTCCTCAAGTTAAACCTTGCCTATAGCTAGTCAAACTTCTAGGGACCTGGGAAGATGGCTACTGTTTTTGTGTACAATAAAAGTAAATTAAAAAGGCAAGCATACTTAGAGTACAAAATTGAAAATAAATAACTTTCCTAGCCCACGTTTTTTTGAGTGTTTTTTTTCAGAGACTGCCCTTCAAACTTACCTCTCAAACCTACCTCTTTCAGTCCTTCTCTCATATGCCTGCATGAAGCTGATCAGAAGTTGAAATTCAGCCTTCAGGAATGCCTCAAAGCAGGAAGAATTTCGCATTTGATCTTTTCCTGTTCCATGCTGTGTGGAAAATGTTTCATTTTATAATGTAAAAAGGTGTTTAAATGGTGAAAATCTGTAGGTAACCTCAGAGAAAAATAACAAAAAGGAAGCACCAAACAAATCAAACAACTGGGCTTGAAATCTAGTCAGAAAAGAGAAAGTATGTACATTTTTTAATGATACTTTACCCCAGTATCTGTTTTTATGAGATTACTTTCACTAAATGGATAATCATATCATGTCATAGCAGATTGGACAAATGGATGGAAGGTCCTTGATGTATCTTATGGAGACATCACTTTTTCACCTTTAAAGTTACATTTTCAAAACTTTGTATACATACATGCATAAATGTTCGATATCCATATGTATATATATAAAAATAAGGGTGAAAGATCATTAATAAATATTATTATAGCTGTCACTGTTTTTGCATTTTTCAATAATATTTTATATTCTTCCCATCAAGCATGAAACAAATTTGTTCTGTTTTGCTTTTCAGAAAAATTAGTTCATTCTTCAATTTCCTCTAATGTCAACCTACCAGAGAAGGAGGGGAGTCTGTTCTGCTCTACTCGTAATAGCATGACTTGCAGAGTGTTTGCTTTCAAAAATTTTGTTCAACCGGAAAAAGCAGGTGTTTTATATGTGCTATTACCAGTATGCTTCTGCATTGTGACTCATAATCTGGAAGAAAAAATATAGCCTTGTATATTAGTTAGCTACTACTATCATGTATATCAATGTTTAAATGATTGAATTGAATATGGTTGCAGACATATAAAAGACAATAAATGTGACAGGACAGCATTCCTAACATTACAGTCAGTGTTCACAGCTGGAATTGAAGTATATGTCTGAGTTGAAGTGTACAGTTTTCTTTTTACACCTTTATCTTTCCCCTTCAGCTAAGTTTCTTCTATGTCAGAACCAAAAATATGTGTTGAAGAAAATCAAAGGCTTATTTTGTGAGTGAAAAAAAAATCTTTTCTGTTTTAGAATAATATTAACCTGCTCTGTCATAGCCAATAACAGATTGAAGAAGAAAAGAAAATGGCATTTTGCAAGAAAATGCAAGAAAAGAAGAAAAAAAGGCATTTTTTTGACTAGAACTCTTCAAAATGGAACAGTAACAGAAGTGTGTGTGAAAGGAGACTCTGTTGTGGAGAACAAGGCAGAAATTAGAAGAAAACTAATCTGCTTCTTTATAATTCTGTTTTGCAGTATTTGATTAATTAGAAGAACCCTCCTCCCTTTCTTCTCCCAAATTGTCATGTCAAAGGAATTTGATATTAACTGAAAATTCTTCTTTCCCCTCAGGTATCCAAATGTTCATATGGCAAGATTAATCCTTCCTATTAATTTGATTACTAATAAAAAATTGCAGTTTTTATTTATTGCTCAGTTTAGTAATTAATTTCCTCTATCTTCTGTTTGGCAGCACTTTACTACACTGAGATGGGAATCACAAATATTAAAGGCTGATGGATTTCTGCCAATTTATGTCAGAGTAAAATTTGTCCTGTGCCCAAGCACTATCCCATTTTTGCTGGAAATACTATTACCCTATGTAAATAGTAGAAAGTAGGACACATGTTCTGGGTTCATAAAAAAATTAGTGAGAGCAATGCTGAAAATTACCGCAGATGGAGTTTAGCAAAGAAATAATTTACCCTACCAATTTTTTCATGAACTTAAAGAACAAGTTAGATGCCTATTTTACCTGCTCATACTCTGAAAGACCTTTTCCACAGTGCTAATTACAAAGAGACTCATCTTTGCTGAAAGAAGAAAATTAGGTCAGTTGAACTGAGAACAATATANCATTCAAAACTAAATTTGACTTTGCCAACAGGCAAACAAACCAATATATTAAGCCAGCTTTTTCACTATTCACACATTGTAAACACATGTAAATGATGTGGGCAGCAATAACATTAAAAAATGTAGGAAAATGCAGACCAAACTGATATTCCTGTTGATTTACTCAAAAGTAGAAAGTTGGATATTCATCTTGGACGAATATCGCTCTTAGTAAATAACCTTTGTACAAAGAATTTTCATCTTGAATAACTAATTTAAATAGGAAACAAAATCAGAGATCAAAAGAAAATAATTTACCACTGATTCTGGACTAGATCACCTGGAAAGGCAGCAATACTACAGAAGGAATATTATTTATGATTGTGGTTTGAATTTTGTAAAACTGAAAGCTTTTATATTCAATGCTCATGCCTTTTTTCCAAATACCAGCTTAAGTTTTTCTTCCTAATGACAACAAAGACAACAAAAACAACAAAAAGGGGATGAGAAAATACTTAACTTTCTATAAAGAAGAAAATGTAGGACTAAATAGGAATTTAGGAATTCTACTGTATACGCTGAATATATTATTAGTATACTCTTCCTAAATAATAGCTTCTTAGCTTCTTAACTTAGCTTCATTCAACTTGGTTGAATGAAAGTCAAACTTATTGCAGGTGAAGATCTGTTTTACTCTATACAGATTT
>WEIV01021231.1:0-30175 GCA_013390005.1 Calyptomena viridis
TGATGAAAATCCCCAAAGCATCAGAACCAGAAAAGAGAAAGTCCCAGGAAAAAAAAAAAGAATGTAAAAATTGAACAATGTTTTTTTAAACTTGAGAAGTAGCATTTTATAGAAGTTTATTTCTCATTTTGCTCAATCTGTTTCTCTCTATTGCTAGTGATGAAAACACAGAAGTTAAATAAATACTGCTCAAATTTGAATAATAATTGTTTTACCTACCCCCTACACATAACTGTTATCACCAAGCAGTAACATATAACTGTGAAGCAATAGGAAATTAAATAATGTAATCTAGAACAAATCTTCTTCTATGAAAAGAGACTTATTCTCAGATTTCCAGAACCTGCAATTGGATTAGAACTGTGTAATTAATACTAACATTATTTTCATGATTCATCTGTGATCCATTGTTTCAGTTCTCTGGTCTTCCATTCTGTTTACAGACACACTTTCAGGCAGGCAGATGCTATGCAGCTCAAGCCATACATTTTTAATTTACTGGTAGCAGCATTTCTTTAAGTGACATGTAGTAGAATTTGTTTATCTTTTACATTAATTAGTTTCTGTTTGCAAGGTACATTAAAATAAGAGTGACCTTCCAATTTGCCTGTTCTCTAACTTTTTGTTTTCTTTTAGTAGTCACAGAAAACGTGTGTAGGAACAATAAATTGTAAACTGTTTTTATTTTCACATTCAGTTTGACTTCTTAATTTTCCAGACACTTTAAAATGCCTGTATCTTACTCATGTCAAACGCACATTGCACAAACTGTTATGTTGCAGTTCTGTGAGCAAAGTCTCCAGCTGAAAACAGTCAAGGTAGAAATTAATCTATTTCATTTTCCTTTCTCATCAAAAGAGTCATAAACCCTCATGTGGATAACCTGGTAACTGAAGTCTCTTTGGAGAAACCTGTCTGAGTACAAGGCTGAGAGGATGAAATTATGTGGTATCCTTGTCAAGTTATTCTGTAGACATACCTGAAAAGATGAAGCTTACCAAGAATCAGAACTAGTGGAAACCAAGATCATGCAAATGGTACTGGCTGTGTTGTAGATATTGAGGTAAAGTAATTGGTTTTCAGAAAATCTCTGGTGGTAATTACACAAGGTCTGTGACTGAATATATGGGATTGGCTGGAGAGGAATAACATAGGCACACTGATATTGTAGAGAAAATTCAGGAGATAAATCCAATACTTCTGGAGAAAAACTGAGTTTATCCATGAGATGCTGGAGAAAGCTTCCTGCTATCTGGACTCACAGAGATATGTTGGAGGGAAATGGAAGACCTGTGATTGTCAGTTTTTTGAATATTGTTTGGGGGCCTGTAAAGTTGATGTGTTGGCTGTGGACAGTTTCTGCAATAATTTTAAGTACTCTGTATTTTCTATATATACATAAGATGATTAGGTAAATGTGTTCACTTGGATTTGGAGAATTTCTCAGCAAACCTACCTGAGAAGGAAGCAATGTTTTGAATTCAACACATTTTAGACACAAACTGCAGTCAATGGAAAGTGCCAGATGGCCAGAGTTCACCTGAAATGGTGGCATTGTACAATGCTCCATGGCAATGCATGCTGATGATCTTCACACAAGAGGGCAAGATACACGTGACACTTTCAGAGAGTATACATGTCTGGAAACCTGACAATAATATTCACCACAAATGCCCCTAGTTTCACCTGGGGACATCTATCTGCTTAGTGGTGTGACTCTGGTGGGCTTCTGTCCCATTTTGGCTGATTAATTATATGCTCAGCTCTACTGAAACGTAACAAGGAGGTACCATCTACTTCTGAGTTGGCACCACGGAAATCTCTAGCTCCCAGCCACTCCTGCAGCCTGCCTGCAGCACAGGCTTGTAATTTTGACCTTATGTAAATCTTATGAAAAGGTAAGGACTCCACTTAAATCAGTTCCTTAATAGCTGCCACAAATATCAAGTATGGCATGAACTGTCTTGAGGGAATAAAGCCAAAAGTGAGAGGCAGGAGAAGAAAAGATTCTGCATGGTGGCAGTATTGGAAGAAGTACAAATCTCTTTTGGAGACTTGGGAAAATTTGGTATTCATTTTTGGACTTATTTTAAAATTCATGACTCTGACCTAATGAAGAGCGTTCAGGCTTGCTGGAGGGAAAGTGAAGCTTAGTCTGCAATATGGTCAGCTCTCTGAAGTAAAGAAAGAAAAAGGGACGATGGAAATATGGATTTTCAATTACAGCTTGAATTTAGAAGTTTTGGCAAAACCAGATAAATTGGAGTATGTAGGGTTTTTTAAACATCGTATTTCATCTGCACCTGTTGGTGACCAACCTTAAGAATAATCTGTCTATTTTTTCAATTACAGCTTTAAAATACCTGTATTTTAAACACATCTATGGTTAAATTTCTTTGTAACTTTGTTTTAGCCAGAAGAACAAACTGCAGCATAATTTCCACCAGAACTTCAGTCCTGACCACAAAAGAATTTGAAGTTTTTCAAAATTTTTCAGGTTTTACCATTTAATATTCCTAAATCTAGCTCCTCATCTGTACCTGACTATTACAGTCTAGTTCTTAAGAAGTGGTACTAAAATTTAATAAGCATTCCTAATTAGCACTTGTTTTATGCAGTCAAAACCCCAAGAAACAGATCATGGAGCTAATATCTTCTGTAACACTGTAACGCAATTTTGCAGAAGTATGGGTTTCAATTTTCTGATCCAAAAATTACATCAAAAAAGAGAAATCGTTTATATTGCCACTCAGATTGTTCAGCTTAAAGCCATTCATCAAACATAACAGATAATCAAACATCAGTAACATTAGTTTCTTACACTCCTACTGGCACTGCATCTGTAGAAAACAAATGTTTCCCTGGTTGGATGCCAGGTTACAGCACACTACAATCAATCTTGAAATACAGAGTAGGCACAAAGGGGAAATGTGGTATAACCTAATGCCAGAGAAAATCCATTTTTAGGGAAGGTGCTGGCAGAATTTGCATGATGTAGAAACACAGAATCATAGAAAGGTTTGAGTTGGAAGTGACCTCAAAGATCATTGAGTTCCAACCACCCTGCCATGGGTAGGGATGCCGCTCACTAGACTGGGTTGCTCAGAATCCCCTCTGACCTGGCCTTTAATACTCCCAAGGATGGAGAATTCACATCTTCACTGGGCAACCATGTAATGCAGGTATTAACCATGTTCATATTAAATATACTGTAAAACAGCTATGAAAAGCAAAAGTGCTTGTCAGAAACAGCAGCAATTCCCTACTGAGAAATGGAGTTTGTTTTACTGGAAAGAAAAGGTCTTAATGTCTAATGCTGTTCAGTGCCTCAAAAGACCCATTTTGCAAATACTGTTTATAAGTAAAGTAATCCCAGCACCTTTCCTGTGGTATAGGAAGTCTTGTTACTCTTAAATGAATTAAATGAATGAAGAGGAGATTAATAGATTAATAGATTAATGAATGAACTATTTGATGGGCAGCATCAGAGGAATTATAAACTTTCTTTACTTTCTCCTTTCCCAATTAGTTCATTTCAGAGTTGACAATACAGTTACTGAACTAACAGATGAAAGAACAAGACTGGATTGTGCCATGGCCCTTCCACTAAAGGCTGAGAAGCACTCAAGCTCTCAGTGAAGATGAAGATCAACATCAAAAAAAAGCAAGTGTACTTCCCATGTGGTCTGAGACCACTTTGTTCATCTGAAAAGAAACCACTGTATTTTCTTGGTAAAATGCACACACTGAGAAACTCACACGGAACTTTATCCAGGTGAATAGTCACTGATGTGTGCTCAAGGAATTGTACTCCAAGAGTTAGGAAGTAATTTTATGAACTATACCTCTAGTCAACCTTCTTAGTGACAAATACATTGCCTTTGCGTAGTGTATTCTAGGAAATATTGCTGGTTTATTCACTTTATTCAGTGAATGCCTTTGACAGAGCGTTCCCTCCATCACATTTACTATTACAAGGCTGAATCTTGTTTATCAATTAGAACTGGCTAAAACCCTCAAAATATATCTGTATCATTATTCAAAAAAACTAATATAAAATAACCATCTTAATGTAATTCTTTCCATGGCTTACAAAGATTGATATAATCAAAGAAATTAAAGCAATGGAACAACAACCAATTCCTGATTTAAAGTGCTACTTAGTCCAGGAAATATTTGGCTGCACTCGTATTTTGCAGGAGAGATCATAACGAGGCTGAAAGACATTATATGAGGTTTCAATTTTCTGTCTTGGTTTGAAATCGCACAGCAAACTATGAGATCCCACAGTGCACACACACAAGATCCCCCACTTGAAAATGAAGGGGAAAATTATCATATGTCAAGCTGAAACTTGGTTTAGATAGTTCCTGATTGCTGCCTTAATATTTCACTGGGAATTTCCTGCTGTAAATGGCAAAGAACTAAGTTTGTCTGTTCTAAAAAAATAACTGTGTACCATTTTTGCATGGTGCTGTCCTGGTTGATGAAAGTTTTCTGAAATCAATTTCTCTGGCAAATGCCACTAATAAAATTGCTCTATCCTGAATCTTGTTAGATTTTTCTGATAGGGACCAAGTCACAAACATATAGTGATAGGACAAGGGGAAATTACCTCAAGTGGAAAGACAGTAAGTTTTGATTAGATAGTAGGAAGAAATTCTGTAGTTTTAGAGTGGTGAGGCACTGGAACAGGCTGCCCAGGAAAGCTGTGGATGCTCCATTCCTGGAAGTGTTCAAGGCCAGGCTGGATGGGGCTTTGAGTGACCTGGTCTAGTGGAAGGTGTCCCTGCCCACCGTATGGGGGACTGCAACTAGGTGATCTTTGAGGTCTACTTCCAACCCAAACCTTTCTATGATTCTATGATTTTCTTTGTACTGGTAGTGGAAATTTCAAAGTTATTGGCAGTCCAACTGTCTTACAGGCCAACTGCAAAGACCTTTGAAACCATGTGTCTGGCTCTAATATTTTGTTGCAGTTTTCTTTGTTCTCCATAACATTGGGTTTTTGTGTTTGTTTTTTTTTCTTCCTATCTTTACAGCAAACAGGGAGGAGGACACTAGCAAATTGAATCACAGAGATCTCTGCAACAATGAAGGGTTTTTAAATAATAATAACAGCTCAGCTATTACCTGTCTTAACTTACTTCCTACTACTCTATCTGAAGTAGCTCATAAATGTCACAGGACGGTCTAGATACAACTTATCTGGCTTCTGCTAAATACAAAAATGGTTCAAAGAACTACATAATGTGAAAGGAGATTTTTGGACAATCCTTGTTTCAAACAGTTTCTAATGCCTCGTGTAAACTGCTGGAGACAGAACTCTTTTCAGTAGTTCCTACCTCTTCTCCTTTAGTCTTTGTGGGGAGTTTCCTTACACAACAAAGAAATGCTTCTCTTTTATTACTAGCTGGAGTAATATTTTTGAGAGTCTTCTCAGAGACTCTCCTTTTTTTTTTTTTATCTGAGAAAAATTTCTTGGAGATGTCAAATTGGCAAATATGAGGAGAAAGAAATAAGGAGTGAGCAAACAAAAGAAAGAAACAAGCATATATTACAGTGTTGTTTCTTCCCAGAAAAATTGCAGACTAGGTTAGAATTAATCACAGGATCATCTTTTGCTTCTGATTTTCAAATGTTCCATTTCTTCCTATCATACGCAGAATGGCATAAGTAAATTAATAAGAAAATACTGATAGATCTTTCATTGCTTGATAAATAGAATCCAATTAGGCATGTACAGATATGGATCATCTGTAAACTAATTTGAATATATTTTTCATTTGTCGCTGGCTGACTTCATAGCATTGCTGTGCCTTGTTGAACAGCAGCTGCTTTTGCTCTGAGTCAGTGCCATGCCTGTATCAGACAGTTTGATTACAGAGTCTAAAGAAGCAGAGGCAACAGGGTCTAGCAGAGACCATGAACCCTGGGGAGATAACCTGTTATCTGAGCTCAGGTCACCTGAGAGCAGGCTGTAACCTGGTTGTATGGGTGTGCTGGATGAACAGTAATAAGGACACTGGGAGGTGAGCTAAGTTGTTGTCTTTGTACCTTCTGAACCTGCCAAAGGCTGAAGCATTACAAAGAGCAGGGAGAGGCTGGGTCATGCTCTGTACTCCTTTGCTTTGGTATTATAAGTATTTTTTACTGCTTTGAAAAGAAAACACTTTGATATTCCTTGATTAGCAGTCTGTGCCAGAAAACGTAACAACACACATATATACATTGGTTTCTTTTGTTTTTAAGTATACTGTCAAGCGATTTTAGGATGAAAGGAACAGTATAAATATCACATGAAATAATATTATTACTTTTGTTATTTTCATCTGACATCCCTGAAACTGATATACAGCTTGAAAAGTACAAATAGATTATAAACATATATAAATATACTATAACAATGAGTTATAATTGCATTCTGTATTTATTTTACACTGCAGGTGAACAATTTTGAGGATGTCAACCTTCAGGTTGACAATTAGTATGTGGTGGGTGTATAGATAAGAGATACAACAGTTGTTCAGGAGTTAGAAGATCAAAGACTTAAAGTTGTTGCTGGATCACAGTCCTCCTCTATAACTAGCTCCTATGTGTTATTTAGCCCTATGAAATCCAAACAGCGCAAAATGAGATGTTTCATGCCCTATATTGTGACAGAGGCAGGGGAGCCTGTGCTTCTACACAGCTTTTGGAAATTGATGTATTCCTAGGGCTCATGTTTGTGTGGGAGATGAGATACAGAATGCAGCCCGACAAAAGCCACACAACTATGTGCTATTTTAAAAGCTGAGGAAAACAGTGACCTGAGCACTTTCTTGGAGAAAGTAAAACAAGTATCTATATTTGGGAACATACCAGACTCTCTGGATACCTTGTTTAGGGGTGCGGATCTTGATGCCCTCACTTGTAGATTGGTATTGATAGGTCTTCTCAGCTTGCTGATGGTTATGAGGATGGTAACTGGTGTGATCCCAGGGTGTCACAGACTACAAGTCATACAGTTATAGCCTCTTGACTTACCAAAACTGTGTAAGAAAAAGTACAATGCTTTTGAAGCTATATACTTAAGAGAAAGTCAGTATATGCTTTGACTTGAGTTATATGACTTGCATTGTTGCAGAAATCAGTCTTCATTCTAATGAGCTTTTCTAAAATGCAATTTCCTGAATTTAATAAAGTTCCAAGTATGGATGTAGTACCAGGTCCTCGCAGACAATGCAAATAGAACTGCAGTTTTAATGTAATAAAGCACTTAAGAGAGAGCGTAAATTTAAATTTAAGTGCACATTGTGCTTTGCTGTGTGAGCCAATGAAGGGCTGGAACTGTAAACAGTGAAGTGGAAGGGAATGCAATTTCATACCAAGAGTGCACACCATGGCTAGGGGCCATTTGCAATTCCTCCTGTATGCATAAATAGATCTTCCCTGACAAAGAAAAACATTTTATTCCGGTTGATGAAGTCTGTTTGTTGGAAGAGGTCTTCTGACCAGCGAATCAATTCTTCCTGAGAAATGGCATTAAACTTTTAATTTGAACCAACAGACAGAATGGACTGGTTCACAACTCCATTAGTATTGTACCATGTTGTTGTGATGACAAATATTGTAGTTTTTGCTAGAACACAAGCCCTCAGTCTCCGGCCATCTCATTCAAAGAATGTTGCATGTTTTCATATAAGTAAAGACCTGATGAAAAATACATTTTTTTTAAATGATAGCATTGAAAGCATGTGTGTTCTGATGAAGTGTCATGTAGAAAAAAATTGAAATATTTTAGTCACAGATTTGACTTTAATATTTCAGAAAGTATTAATTACTTTTAGTATATGTTTTGAAAGCCTTTTAAAACTCAACAGCTAGTACAAGCTATTCAGTCTTGCAGAAATTAAATCCTTAAATTACTTTTTTTTTTCTGCAGAACTTCTTCAACAAGTAAGTCATGGTAATTTTCTTCCCTTCTTTTTCTGAGTATAAAACAAAAATAAGAAGTCCAAACCAGATAGTGATCAGAAAATTAGTGTTAGAATGCAATTCTTCTTGCCACTCAGTTATTGATACCAATTCAAGCTATAAGCTATGTAATGCCAATTATGAAGTGAGCAGCTTAATACAAAGCTTCTAGATATACATCATACATAAAAAATATGTATGCATATGCATACTTATATATGTATATATTCATTTTCTCTTACTCAGTATTTTCTTTAGATTGTGAATGCTGCATTTACTCATTGAAGAATCTCTGGCACAGGGTTTGTAATGTTCTATAGACTCCTGCCTCAGCCTGCTTAGGACAGTAGATACTTATGCCACTCTGATAGTATCTAATTACAGAGCCAAGGGGTACATATTTCAAGAGATCGCTTCAAGAAGTTGAAAGATGATATTCTGAGACAGAGAAGGGCATATCAGCCATTGATTTAGGTCACAGAAGCAATTCACTACCACATGAATACCATTAGTTGAACATTATACCTGAACCTTTAAAAATCTCATACAGGATAAAGCATTTCAGCTTTTACTGAAGTACTACACCTGCTCACTAATCTTAGCATAAAAATATTCTGCTTTTGTTAGAATACAGTTGCTAATATAATCCATATAGTGCAAAGTGGATTTGGTGATGCTATTTTTTTTTAAAATTGTTACTTCGTACTTTAAAAAAATCAAGAGTAAATTTGTGGGTGGTGCCACTATTGAAATCAATTATTAATATGAATGTAAATGCCTATTCTTTTCACACCAGTGAGATTAAAACTCATGCTTATGCCTTCCATCCAAGGAGAAGATTAAAAAATAATCCCATTACTACCTCTGTAGTGTTGCTGTCATGGTTTTCATGTGCAGCCAAGTAAAAATGAGGTTTACATCATTCCTCTTACTACTGGCCTTGTCTGTTTACTTGTTTGCAGACACACTCATATACAAAGGTTTTCAGAAAGAAAATATTACCACTGTTTTAGGAGCAAGCATCTTATGCCCCAACATCCAGCAGTGGTCCTTGCACTACAACCAGAAAGGCATTGACTTGGGTCACCTTCTCTGCTTTGACTTTGGCCAGCTCTTGCCATGTTGCAAAAATGGCCATGATAAGGGTTGTGGTCTAAAAATACAAAGCCACTCAAAACCAGCAAGACAGACATAAAAATGTCATAAAATATATTAAAGAATATCTATAGCCTTTAGAAAGCAATTAATGACAAATATGCTGATGAAATAATCTAGTATTGTTATTCAGTAATTCATTTTATAAATTTTCCTCACAAATAAGAGTGTGAGTGGTATCTGCTCAAACTGGCAGGACTGGTCAGGGCCAACATAGCTATGAGATCAATATAAAAACACAGACTCTATTGAAACAGGTCTAGAATGTAATTTTTCAGTAACTTTCTTTCTGTTCTATCATTTACTTCATTTTGTTTCACTGCCTGGTTTTTCTGTTTGGTCATAATTTTCATGTTTTTATTTTTACATTTAGTTTGTAGTACTCTGTTGGTATTCTGAGATTTTAGTTTTTGGTTTATTATATATTTTTTGTTAGTTCTGTCTTTTCAGCCTTTTTTTATTTCCCTGCATGCTTTGGTTTTATTGCTCATCTTCTTGCTCCATTAAGCCTTCTCTTTTTCATCAGGAGTTTCTTCCTTTGTTCTGTGGTGTCTCTTGATGCTGAGCAAAAAAATTTAGCCCCGTGGATGACATCCCTCATGCTGTTTGCAGACGTGCTCAGTTAATTATTATATTTAGTTGCAACTGTGTCAGATGGATGTCACTGGGATGGCAGAAGGGTAGATTTCCTCCAGATGTACACCAAAAGCAGGATGGATGGGGCTTTGAACACCATGGTCTAGCGGAAGTTGTCCCTGCTCATCACAGGGAGGTTGAAACTAGATGATCCTTAAGGTCCTTTACAACCCAAGCCATTCTATGATTTGAAAAAAGGCCTAACCCACCTGGTAAAGAAGTCTGAGGAAAGACTGAGTTGCAAAATCAGAAACATGTTCTGATTTTCTTGTGTTCAGTCACAAACAGGATTGAACTGATGCAACTATTTTTCTCTCTGGACTGAGGAAAGAAGGGGCAGCTATTCCAGAGTTACTGGGAGTGGTGGCTTTCCTGTGAAGTGATGCACATCATGCTACTGCCATTGCTGCTCTACTCCACACTTCCAGTGCAAGCTCTTCAGGTTGATGCACCAAAGCAGATACTCCCCATCTCCCTGGGTAGATGGTAGCATTGTTCTGTTAAACTAAGAGCTGTAGTAGAGGACTGTTACTAAAGCAACTTTATTTACCTCTGAAAACTTAAACTCCTTCCTGGACAATCTTTCTACACAGACACTNTGTGCATAGAGTTTCCTGAATCTGACACAATAGTTGCCACCTCAGGCCAAGTGGTATCCATAAGGTTCATGTTTCAATGAGAATCCCACTTAAAAGAAGTGCAAGAAAGTGATCAGAGTAAGCTGCTCCAAATCTTTTGCTCCAAAGTGTTTACTGGTTTACGTCAAAAGTGTATTCTGGTACTCTATTACAGGCTATAGGCATTGAATTTGGTAGCAGATTAAGAATTAGCTTAGATTCTTATTAAGAAAAACACTGTTTTTAATTACGACTATGGTTCTAGGCAAGCGACAAGAAGAATTTTCCTTCTGTGATAAAGTTCTGCCAAGTTATATGCATTTGTATCACAGCAAACAGGGTTTTTACTGAAAGTTCCCTAAAGAATTATTTAGTCAATGCTCTTCATACCTCTTTGCAGGGCAAAGAAGAATATTTCTTCACTGCCACATTAGGGACTCTGGGTACACATCTTCGGCTTGATATCTTTCCAGATCACTTTACAACTTTCCATTTTTCCATCTCTTCGACTGCTTATTTGTATGCTGTAGGGACACCACACCCCTGATGCTTCACCAGATAATGAGTGNAGGACAAGTTATATGCATTTGTATCACAGCAAACAGGGTTTTTACTGAAAGTTCCCTAAAGAATTATTTAGTCAATGCTCTTCATACCTCTTTGCAGGGCAAAGAAGAATATTTCTTCACTGCCACATTAGGGACTCTGGGTACACATCTTCGGCTTGATATCTTTCCAGATCACTTTACAACTTTCCATTTTTCCATCTCTTCGACTGCTTATTTGTATGCTGTAGGGACACCACACCCCTGATGCTTCACCAGATAATGAGTGTACCTATGCTGCCAGCCTCTGGTGTCTGGGAACAAAGAGCATTAAAGATTAGAGCTATGGAGGAACAAGGTTGGGACGGCCAGTGCGACATTAATCACGCGTGTTCTGCGTGTTTAGGGGTGCTGAAATGTAACAATTTATTGTTTACAGAATAGACATTTATATACATCAGAAGGTTTGCATATTCTAACATAATTGGTAGAGAGTTATCTAGCTACTTCACCATTGGCTAAAGGTACAGCACTTGCTCTCTGCTCATATCAGCTGCCCCTTCTCTCTCCAGGCATGCAGAATTGCATGCCTACCCGTGACACAAGGGTTTCCATCCTGTTGAATAGTTTTGCACTTCAAAATGTGTTACCACTCCTAAGAGGAAGAAAAAATGAATATAGTAATTTTTTTTTTTNTGTTCTGTTAAACTAAGAGCTGTAGTAGAGGACTATTACTAAAGCAACTTTATTTACCTCTGAAAACTTAAACTCCTTCCTTGACAATCTTTCTACACAGACACTTTCTCTGAAGCATAGTCTTGGTCCGTGTGCATAGAGTTTCCTGAATCTGACACNGAACTCTGCTTCCTTTGAGGAATCCATGTGTGGTTACTAAAATATTTGGCAGTGTTTATCTAGAGTACTTGTCTTTTAAGTAGAGGATGAACTAATTGTCTCACTTGTAATGTGTGAACAATATGCTAGAGAAGAGTCAATGCTGCAGTAGCAGTGTAACAGATTTTCAACCTACAAAACAGGCTGGAGAAAAGTAGCCTATGTTTTATAACATTTGTTCCTAAAATTGAATTTCTGACATCCACTCAAAGAGAAATAAAAATTGACCTATCACAACACGCTTCCTTCCCAGAATAGGAGATGAAAAACCATTCTTACATATGTTTGCAATTATTCTTCCAGTGTTTTGTAGGTGATCTGTGAAATGTGAATGTTTTCCACAAGAACTCTTTACTGTAGGAAGAACCTTGTAAACACCTTTCTAAGCAGAATATGCTTTTTGCAATGACTTTTTTATTTTTTTGCATTTAAGCGGTAAGATAAATCATGACTGGTTATGTGGCAAAACCTGCAATGGCATCTGCCCAATTTTACAACTCTTGTCTTTACAGTTATTGCATTATATAGTTAAAAAATTATTCATTCACCCATCAAGGTTCATTTTCCATACAGTGGTACAGTGCATTACAGGTATCCTTGCTTTTTATTTTCTAACTTATGTTTTTACTCCTGGAATACTGATGAAATAATTAAATATGATTTGCTGAATACAGTGGATAATTTAGAAAGCTTTGAAATACCTTACCACCTTTTTTAAAAGCTAAAATTTTAGCTATATATTTGAACATAATATCTTTGTTTAGAGCAATGATTCTCGGACTTCTTGAAAATGCATCACTATCTCTAGGGCAAACTAATCCCTGTAGTATTTTGAAATATCTAAGTGTTTTCATCCAAGAAAGGAAAGATGTGGTATAAACTTTAGCAAATGAAAACATCAGGTAAAAAGTCAAATCTGAATTGTAGTGTGAAACTTTTTCCAGCCAAGAGAACTGCCTCCCCTAGATGCAGTAGCCATTGGATTGGACACTGAATACACACAAAATATACTTTTTTATTGTTGGTTTGATGTTAGAGTAATCTGTTGTGGAACCACATTAAAAATTAGGGATATATCTGTCCCCTCTGCAATCATAATCTAGTTCAGCATGGGGACACCTAAAGTATTCTAAGTTAATGTTGGTTCATGGATGTGCTGAAGCTCAATCTTAGGCTCCCGTCCTTGCTAAGAGGAGGCTGTCAACAACATATGAGCTGCAAGTTTAGGCTTAGTCTGGGTGCTATCAGACTGTGTTTGTGCAAACATGAGTGACTGTATTAACAGAATCAGACGTCAGCAAAACAGTGTCAATTTATTCACATTTGGAAGTCCATCAAGATCTAAAATATATCTGTTTCTTGAAGATGTGTAACTTGAGTCACCATCTCTAAAACCTTCTAAAAAAAGTCAAGTTGCACCTTACTTAGATAAACAGCTTAAATTGCCTTAAGGTGTTGTTTGCAAGAACTTAATTCCTTCCCTTCCTTCTTCACGTGTTGGATTTTTAAGATGCTGTTGTTGTTTGTTTGTTTTAAATAGTATTTTAAATAAAATTACTCATTACTTGGAAGCTATTAACACCTTGCTTAATGTAATGGGAAATATTTTTTTTTCCAGGTATCTACAGTCCTTGAGTTTGGCCGCATAGTAATTTATACCACCAGTCTTCGTGTGGTGAGAACCACTTTTGAAAGATGTGAACTGGTTAGAAAGATCTTTCAAAATCATAGAGTTAAATTTGAAGAAAAAAACATTGCTCTGAACAGTGATTATGGAAAAGAACTAGATGAAAGATGCAGGAGGGTCTGTGAAGTTCCTTCACTTCCTGTTGTGTTTATTGATGGCCATTATCTTGGGGTAAGTAAGGCACGAGCCTATGTCTTATACTACAGTCAAGAAGAACAGATGAAAATGTTGATGACTGAGAAGCAGGGTTTTTAGAAAATTGCCTACAATGCTGCAATGATGGGAATAATGAAAGACAGATGTCCCTTTGTGGTATATGCTGCGTAGATCCACACTGGTAGGTTTGATCAAAAGATGCAAGAGAGAACTGGGGAGAGGTTATGAGGAGGGGAATATGAGGCAGTAATACAATCTAAGCTATGCTGTTTCTTAAAAAATAGCTTATCTTGCTAGTTGAAACCATGAAAATATAGAAAGATTTTTTCTTTAAATTCATGAGAACCTGTATGTATGATTGACCCAGGAGGATGAACACACATAGCATAAAAGTGTCCTTTAATAATATCTGTGTTGAATATGAAACTAACCTCTTGGAGTGTCAGATTTTAAATATGCATTGAATTTTAGATTATATAGTCTGTATCAGGATCTGTAATCAACTGGACATTCTTTTAGGTACAGAATTGGTTAATACTTTTAAAAAAGTCTAGCTATAGAAGAGAAAAACAGCTCAACTCTGCCCTATTGTAAGACATAAACTCCAAATAGAAAACTATAATTCCCATTTGTACTATAATACTCTAAGTCTAGAGTCCTGTGGATATTTGAAATCACTTTACACTAAGACCACCTGTACTTCTGCAATGATTTTGTCAGAAACCGAAATAATCAAAGCAAAGATTCTGGAAAGTGGCACAAAGGAAACAGCTTGAGAGTTCAGAGAAGGTATTTGTCTCAAGTGGTAAGAAGCTAGCAATTAACACCAACTGTAAGACTGTGATTTGTGAAGGCATAAACCATATTTAAACAAGGTGGGGCTATTGTGTTTGCATCACTTAACACTTTCATTTTCACAAAACATTTAAGTAACTAAATGCAATGTAACCAGCAATCATACCCTCTCTCATCTTTTTCCCCATTTTCTTCCTAGCTTTCCACATGTTCTGCATGACTTAGGCTTTCCTGAGCACTATAACAAATACATTTGCTGGCACAGTGCCTGCCAGACCACTAGAGCAGATGCAATATTGTCTGTATGCAGAATATTAGCAGACAGTGATATTTGCTTCATAGTAGAACATGCTTTTATCAAAACACTGAGTTGTAGAGTTTTCCAACCAGCCAGGAGAAGTGCTTCATTCAATAGCACTTTAAAATTCAACAGGATTCTGACTAAGATTTTCTCAGCTAATAATCATGTTAAAAATGTGAGTAATGAGTTATGACTGACTCCAAGAAAATCTCAGTCTGTGTGTGATCAATTTGTCAAAAGAATTCAGATAAAATACTCAAATTGATTGAATAAATTATTTGCTTAGTCGTAGGTATGATGGATGGCCCATTAAGTCACTGCTGGTTTTATTTATGTTTTTTGATATTGTGACAAACTTGTCTTTACAGAGGAACAACAGTGCAATAAAGCAATCCAACCTCATTAAAGCTCTCTAATTACAGTATTAGATACTTTGGAGAGGTGTAGAAAAGAAACCAAATGAATTAGGAACATAGCTTTCTGTGAGAGAAAATCTACCCCTATAGGCAAAAAGAAAATGAGGAAAGAATCAGATTTGGTACGTTCTCTTCCCCCCCCCCTTAATTTGATGAGGCACACTATAGTTAACTGGAACAGACTTTAGTTCTGGAAGAAGATTAAAGTTATCCCATGAAAGTTATCCCACTATTTGTGGAAAACTAGCTTTGAAGGCAGTGAACAGTCCCTGAGGCCCCTGCTCTGCTCACAGAGAGCACAATGGCCAGGCAGGATGGCAGCAGCCCTTCACTGCCACTGTGAGTGTGCCTCATCCCTACCTCCAGAGGAGGTTTCTGCCCCCCACCACTCTCCACTAATTACCATGGTACTGGGGGGCACTGCTGTGTGCTACCACATCACCCTCTAATGTGCTTTAGTTGGGATTAACCAAGATGAGAAGGGCAAGGCCAGCATGAGCAGAGCTAACTTGGACAGCCCACTGTGGCTGCGAACCTGTGACTGGCAGGGTAGGTGGGAGAGGAGAGCAGTGGGGTGAGCCTGTCAGTCACCCTGGCAAGTGACCTGTGTGCACACACACTGTCTGGTAAATGTGGCAAACCCCATCATTTTGTGGCAGTTTTATTTTGCTCTCATAATAGGGCTTCATTCATTCTTTTAGAGAATGAATGAGACGCTGAGAAGTGAAGCCGACATTCATTCATTTAGGAAGAGAAATGAGGGGGGCACTTTGCATATTGAGAAGGTCTGGAAATTAAGTATTCACATTCCAGCTCTATCAATTCACCTTCCCAAGACACCTTTCCCTCAGTGACCCCAAAGGCAATATGTTGGCTGGAATCTGTGCTGGGCTTGTGTTTCACTAAAATGTGATTAAGAAGTAATTACAGAATTTGGTCTCAATAACAGTGAACATTTCTATAATGCCTTTTATGATAAACTTTCACAAAGCCTGGTGTGTGAGTAAATAAATCATGCAATATTTTCCTCTTTCTTTTTCTCTTTTCTTTTCCTAAATTTGAATATTTATTTCCTGAAAAATTCCTCCCTGAAGGAGATGCAATGTAGCAATACAAAGGAGAATCTATATTGAGTCATGCACCTTTCAATGAGTCATAAGGAGAAAAAAAATCTAAACCCTTAATTAAAATATGAACAGTTTTGAAGGGTGACAAGATTATTCTTAGTGAAACATACGTAACAAAAGCATCAGAAAACAGCATATAAGCATCTGGAAGTGTATATGGTACCCAAGCCATTTGGAAGCACAGACAAGGTTATTAGAGCACCACAGGCTGTGTGGATAAATATAGTGCTGTGGAATTTAATGCTGCCTGAACAGAGGCAATGAAACAAATCCATGACTTGGGCAGAAGCAGTAGAAAAATCATGTTTAGCCCCTGTCAAGAAAAGTCCTGCATGCTGTAGTACAGCAGGAGTTTTAATCTCATTTTTTTCAGAATTGAATCATTGTATTTCTTGACACTCACTGTCTAAATATCAGTCTGTCAAGAAATTGCAATTTCTTTCTGCAGGATAGTCTTTTCCTCCTGATCTAATCCCTCCTTTTCATCTGAGGTTGTCTCCATCTGAAATGGAATTATGCCATCTGCTGGGACACCAGTGCAGAATAAAAAATTACTTCCAGAAAACAGAAAGCCACCCAGAAAAAAATTCTGGAGCATACATTTACTCTTGTAAAGGCACTCAGAATTGTTGAAGGTTTAAGTTACGCAAAGACCCACTCTGCTGGAAAAGGGATGCACATACAAAAAGGCAAATAAAAGCATCCTTAATAAATATGTTAAATCACAGCGTAATTGTTTAAAAATATATGTATTTTCTTTTTACACTTGAAATACATGACTGAGTTCCAGCATTCATTTGCCATACAAACCTACTCGATTTTTTTGAGATATGTGAATTTAATACTTTTTTTCCTGAAGAAAATTTTTCCTCTCTAGTTTTCCCAGTTGTAATGAATCCACAACATCACGAGATTTACAGTGAAATTATTTTATTTGACGCATGATTATTTCCAAAGTATGATGAGACTATTTTTGTAATTGACTTTTAGAAAAGCATGTCTAACATATTTGTTAAACAGGAATTAACAATTTTCTATTAGTTGCTTTCCAGTGGCCATATATGATTAGTACCTCTCTATAGCTTCCATGTTTTTTCAAACATGTTCTTCTGGTATTCACTTGACGTGGCAGATATGAATGGCTCTGTGAGAGTAAAACTGTGATGTAACTATTGCATGGAGTTACCTAGCGTTTTCCCACTTATTTCCTCCATTTTGCAGTTTAACATTTCAGGAATTGCAGGGTTCAATTTCTCTGACAGCTCTTTTTCCATATCAACCTTTCCCATTCTTTGCATATCAAATCCAACATTTCTGGTGCTGATACTATTTTGCAATGTCAATTTTCTCAGTTTATGGGCAGATTTCCAGACACCTACTCATACTCCATATGTATTTGCTGCCAAGGGGCAGGCACCTTGGTGTGAGAGGTGTACTGTTGCAGACTGAAGACTGTGTGAGCTCTGGGCAGAGATAGGGGTATATACAACCCATAGCCTCAGTAAGTCACAGTGAAAAACACAGCAGGTCTAGTGATGGTGAAGTGTTTGAGTGCATTTTTGCTGCCTTAGCAAGAGGCCTTGCCTATATACTTAGCAGAGGTTTGTTTTTAAGGAAATAGGGCATGCAATTTATCTGCACAGCAAATGTGTCCACAAGAGGGATGTTGCAGTGCCATGCTAATTTTTCTCTGTATATAACAAGCAAAGATGTAGAAGAGAAGCTGCTTCCCAAAACCAGCAGGTATTCTCATAGACCCAAATGCAGAGCCATATATATGTGTTTAGTCCTTGATGAAGAATTACATCAGGAAAGTGGTAATGTGTTATATCCAAGATAAGTGAGCAACAGACAGGTGAGGACAGAGTAGGGCAGTAGAAAACTTAGTGGACCTTGGATTTACCCTAGTTCTGCAGCTAATGGGAAGTATATAGGGGAATTTAATATCTAAATTGTGATTTTAATTTTTGGATGTTCTCAAGATATAATTAAGAAAATAATTTTATTAATTACTATGATCTAGAAAATCTGTTGGACATATTAGCCAAATCTGTGGCATTTCCTTGCTAAAAGATGGGCAAAGATCTGATGCAGCCCCTGAACTCTTCCACTATGGTAGCAAGCCAGCAAAGTTAGTAGATAAAGGATTCACTGGCTGCTACTTTGAAATGTACCTGGGCAACAAAACTGAAACCTCACTTCTCCCTGCTGATTCTTTAAACATTATGGCCACTGTCCCTCATGCTCCTTATGTTAATCTCAGGAAGGACAGACTGTTTTATGCTTCGCATCCCTTTGTGGGTAATTGTGCACTGAGCACAACCTCAGAAGAAAAAGAAAGGCATCACTTTCTGATCAGAAAACAAGTATTGGACTTATTTAACAGCTGCTTTAATTACTCTATTAATTATAGATTCTATGTTTTAAGACTCACAAATCCAAAGGGAAGGTTAACCTCTGCAAATTATCTTTTATTTATATTTCACTTGGGCAGTCAATAATCAGAAAAAACACACTGAAACACTTAAAAACATTGATAGCCATTCAAATGTTTGGTTTTTAACTTAAAAACTACAGCTTTCTACTTTGAAAGGAACACAGCTGTCTGACTGCTGTTGAAATTCTAAATCCTTTAAAATATAAATCTATAATGTGAAATCTATCAGACTTTTAATTACACTGCTGCAAAAGCCAGTCAGCATTATCACACAACATTGCTGTAACATGGAGCAGAAGTCACAAGATTGCTTTTGTGAACTGTTGCTGCAGAGAAGAGATCCTTTCCTAAATGAGGGCAAATCAGGGCTTGTTTAGTTTAAGGAATTTACAGTGCTGCAATTCCGTCAATAAAGCTGCAAATCCTTAATGTCTCTGCATCAGATGGCCAGCACAAGCTTTGTCTTAAGCTGCTGCAGTGTATTCAGGCCCAGAGCTAATACTCCATGGGCTGCTTGGCAAACTCTCAATTTGTTGTGCCAATCATTCCCATTGCCAGTTCTGTGTGAAAGCAGAGAAAGATGAGAGGACAAGCCTGAAAGGAGCCAACAGACTGCTAAAAGCTGCTCTCTTGAGGACACAGAGAGCCTCATGCATATGTCGGAGCTGGTAAACTCTGTGCCCATGATCTATATTTCAATAGAAGAGTCAGCACAAGTAAGGCTAGCGGATCTCCTGTCTTCTCGATTAACCACAACTAATTACCTTGTGTGATACTTTTTTTTTAAATATCTCTTTGAAAGTGTAACACTGTAAGAGTAGTATTCACTGAAATAGTGGCATTCAACATCCAATAAAATATTAATAATTTTCTTTTTAACTAAAATGAAAATCATCAAACACAGAGTCAAAAGTGCTTCTGTTTTGTACAAAGCCAGACCAAAAAAGACTTTCTACAGGGAAAATAAGCTTAGTGGGATGTCATACAAAATCCTTTGCAGTGTTTGCTGGCCCTTAGTTGGCTTTTGGGCTATAAACTTGTAGCACCTGTGAGAGATTAGACACAGAGGTATATGAGAGACACGTATGTGTTCTCTTGCTCACCAGCAGCTTTTCCTGGACCTTTTAGAAACAGGGAGAGAGGTGCTTCTGGGGAGCTTGGGCTGAGAGCCCCTTTGACTGACCATGGGCAGCTTAAAGCAAGGCACATCCGAGATGTGTGCACCTCAGCCCTGTGCCAGCATCTCAACACATCTTTCAGTTAACACTGAAGCAAACTCAAAGAGGAAATTTAAGGATCTAGACATGCAGGGACTAGCTAACTGGGGCAGCAAGCACAATGGCATGAACTCATCATGTGGCTAAGATGTGGCCAATTGTCATCAGTGAGTAAGACCTGTACATCTGTGCCTCAGTTTCCTCACCTTGTGTTGTAATCCACTGATCACAAGTCTCTGCAAGTGTTTGGCAATAAGCAGTATTTAATGAATTTGGTTATGTAAGTGAAGTATAGACATTCAAATGTGGCCCTTTGATTAAGAAAAGGGATCAAAAACTTTTATGTCATCCCCGACTCTTTAATTTTGTCTGCAGTGATCTCTTAGCATTTAGTTTCTGGAGGGAAACCCCCCCCCCAACACTTCAGTACTGCCTTGGTTTAGGACATAGAACCCCTCAGAGGCCCAATGTAGTCAGACTGATTTATTATTATTCATTGTTGTGTCTAACTTTAATGTTACAGCATTATCATTACCCTTTTTCTCCTTGTATTATACCTTAGGGACATTATGTCTTAATTCAGTGTTCAACTGCCAGAATATTTGAAATTTTCTCCTATCATTTTTCTTCATCTCTGATATATTGTGTATTTATATAATTTTAATTTTTTGATATGATAACTAGACATATTTTTTATTGTGTTGGGAAACATACTCTGTAAAATAAAGGGAACACAATCAGAATTTCCAAGCTGTGTCATCTTTTACAAAAAAGGCAATGTCATATGTCACCTGGTAATGAACTTCAGGCATTACTATCGGACCTGCAATTAGATTCTTCTTTCCTTATAGATTTCCTAAGGTTGACCTAATTGCAATATACTTAATGGGAATCAAGTTTGTACTCATCCTGTTTAAAATTTAAAGACCAAATCTTCTAATCATCTCTGGTTTTTTCATGCTAAAATAGTTCGCATTTTTCTTCTTCTTCCTAACAGGGCGCTGAGAAAATTTTACTAATGAATGAATCTGGGGAACTGCAGGATCTCTTGACCAAAATAGAGGTAATTGAATTTCTGCAAATAAGTATAAGGAATATACATAGACTCTTTGTAATTGAGCATATTTTCTTCTTTTACCCTTCCTTTTCTTTTGTTATAAACTGATGATCCTAAATACTTTTTTGTTTTTCTCGTTGAATGAATGATATCATAGTATCACATTCCATTAAGTTTGAGAAAACACGAACGGTGATAACATCAAACCAAGATGTCCATCTCTCTTTTCTCTTGATTTCATCATAGTAGGAAAAGCAAATAATTTTCTCTTTCCCACAACTTTTGACATCATCTCTACATTCTGGCCTGGAGGTGTCAGCCTTCTTGTGTGGATGCTGCATCACTTCCTTGTGTACTGCAGTGAACATCCTGGGAATCTGTATATCTGCATTCTGGCTAGACCTGTAGCTGGACATCTACAAAATCTGGGCAAATGCTAGAAGTTTCAAATTACAACAATTTGGACAAATTTCAAGTTACAGGTTATCATGCCTTTCTCCAGCTCTTATTTTGCCATGTCCATTGAAATTCTCTGGGGCAAGTTTGCCATTTTACCATGAACAGTTGATGCACACTCCCTGAGAACACTTGAAGCATGGGTCTGCTCCCACAGCTTTGCTGTAAGCTAGGATCTCTGCTGGTAATCACTTTTCTGCTGGTCTTGTGATGTTGGCTGCTCAAGGCATCCTCTGTTTTCATTTGGATATCCTGTAACAAAGAACAATTTGGGGAGATGTGTGTCATAGCATCTCAGTTATATGAATAGCTGAGTCCTTAGAAAAGGAATGCATTGCTATTAATTATCTTGTTATTTTGAAATCACACCTAGCCAAATTTAAGATAATACATAAACTTCAGAAGTGTGTAACTTCAAAATTAAAAATAGTTGATGAGGATGTGCTATTTGTCAAAGACATTGTGAAAAAGCAAACGAAAGCTACATGCTAGTAGCTTTAACCCCAAGGTTTTTCTTTCCCTTTGTTTAACAAACCACAATATATTATTTGAGTAACTTTTTGTAGCATACATCTTCGAGTTTGTCACTAAATGAGTATCTCTTTTAGTGACGCGTGTGGTTTTTTTTATAGCCAGTCTCCTGGAACTCCTCCAAAAATTCCAGTCAGACTGAACCTAAGGGTTGTTCACGTCTGTCTTTTTCAGAAGGTGAATTTAACACTATCCAGTAAATCGTGAACAGCCCTAAGCCTCTGCACTGCAGGCAATGCTGTCTGAATTTGTCTGACCTGTTCCTTAACTCAGCAAAACTTTCCTTGCCTTATTAATTAGTGTGTATTTCTGTATAACATGTGGAACCTGTTGGCCATATTTAACTATATTGAATGTCTAACCAGAAATTATTAAAGTACACATATGATTAAAGCATGCAGCATTTTTTTTTCTGTCTAGAAACGTTAGCTAATATACCTCCTTAACACTGTTCTTTACTTTGGAATGAAAAGTCCCCAGATCCTGCGTTGTGGGGTCCTATAATGTTATAACCCAGCCCAATGTGTGTCCTAATCTTGGGACAAAAAATACATATGTAAGACAAACAATGTCAGAATACAGCAGACTGATAACTGCCCACTTAATGCAATCACCACTTCATTGACTTTTGTTGTTCGTTTATTGTTTTTGTTGATTTTGGTTTGTTTTTGTTGGTTTTTTTGGGTGATTTTTTGTTTGTTTGGTTGGTTTTTTTGTTTTGTGTTTTTGGCTTAGTTTTGGTGGTTTTTTCCTTGTTGTGCTTTTTTTAGTTTTGTTTGTTTGTTTGTTTTTCCCCAAAATGGGTTTGCTACAGTTGCAAGGGGCAGTCAGGTTTCTTCATTACTGAAGATGCAGAAAGTAGTTACACAAATTGCCATCTGTTCAAGAAGAAAATGGCCATTGTTCAAGGAACTGAGCTAAATGCATTTTGCTTTGGGTTTTTTTGTTAGTTAGCTATCTGGAAAGATACCTTCATATTTACAAGCCTAACAATAATGAATGTAAAGATTAAAAATATTATTCTCTTAAAATTTTGAGATTATTTGCAATAATGTCCAATGGAGTAAAGCATCATCAAAAATTATGAAAGGTGTGAGCACACCTGAGATACAAAGAATGTTAATTTTGCATTAAATACTTCCAAACACTGACCCTTGAGAAGCTAATAGTAATAGGAACTGTTTGCCTGGTGAAGAAGAACGGCAAGTTTATGAGCTGCAGGAAAAAAGAAAAAAATGCTTTTTTTGCAGGTTCATCTGAGTGTTCAATAGATAAATGCTATTATTAATGGTTTTGCAGAAATATTTTCATTTTTCTTGATGAAACTCCTGGCACTATATTATCTGTAGGTATTTTATTATACTCTAGTAATAATTTGGCCCTAGTTTTTAGTGGTACATAATTCCTCAAACTAACATCATCGGGACTTTTTGTTCTTTCTTTGTGCATAAACTTATAAAGTCTTTACTCAACAGTGTGATGCTAAAACATGCAGTGGTAAGTACCCAAAGTGGCATAAATTTCATTTCTCTGATACAGAACTTTAAGACAGTCAATAAACAAACTAGCCACATTTTCAGCAAGTGAAACTTAAAAATGCCTTTGAAACCTCTTCTTGTGCTCTCCACTGTCTTTAGTCCAATACAAAATAGAGTAAATTTATTGCTTTGCTCAGGAATTTGGACAACTGAGGGGCCCCAAGCCTTGCTTGCAGCAATTTTCTCTTGGTATAACTGCTGAACATTGATCTTTCTTCTTTACACTTAGAGCTTCAGCAAAGCTTCAGCAGTTTACACCCATAAATTTGAATACACCACTTATTTCCTTGAGCACTACTTGTCAGAAGCTATGAATTGCTTTTTTATATCATCAGGTTTAATTGTAATAGGTATGATGTGTTCAGCATGAGCATACAAGTGCTGCAAGTCATAATATCTCAACATACAGCAGAGAAAATATAACATCAGCATAAACTGCCTAGAGCTGGGATTCAATCAATTAAAATACTTCCTAGAATTAATTTAGATATAAACAATATCTGAATAATGTATGCAAGCTATCCTTTATCTAGCTATTTTGACAAGTATGTATTTTGCAGGCTATTAAGGTATAAAGTTACCAATCAACCTGTGGTGAGCCTCTATGACTATTGCATGTGGATCTGACCAAAGAAAAAGGCAGACTTAATGGTCTTCCATGGTGGTTTGCCACAGGATGGGGTGGTGGGTGTTGCCCAAAATGGGAACAAGAATGTGTATTCTCAGCTCTTCTGGAATACTCATTTTCCTAGAGCTTATGGTGGTTGATGAGATAACATTTTTGTCTTTCTCATGTTCTTTGAGCAGAGAGTCCAGCATCCTCATGAGTGCCCCTCTTGTGGGGGCTTTGGTTTCCTGCCGTGCTCAGCGTGCCATGGGAGCAAGATGTCTCTGTTTCGGAACTGCTTTACGGACTCATTCAAAGCCCTCAAGTGTACTGCTTGCAATGAGAATGGGCTACAGCGCTGCAGGAGCTGCGCAGGCTAAAACCGGCATCTCCATGTGTTCAAACTAATTTTATGGTACTGCATCAGTTTGTAATATGATTTTTTTTTTAATTAACGTGTTTATCCAATTCTGTCAATAAAAATCCATTTATAGTATACTTCTGCTGATTTGACCATTTGAACTTTGTAAACTTTGGTGCCAACCATATAATGAACTCTGAATGAACGTCTTTCTAGTTTCCTTATAGAGAGATTAGTAGCATGGAAAACTGATCGCATTATGTGAATTCTTCACATTTTCTTTAGGGGATCATCAGCAATAGTACATGTTTCCAAGTCACGCACTCGAAATTACAGCAAAATGAAGCTTAACCTTTAGATTATGAGTTGTGCTGCTTTCAAGATCAATGAGAGAAAAGATTTTATGGTGTGGACTAGCCCAAAATCATTGCACTTAACACTCACCTGAAAAGTCACTATGGGCGGAATTCTGGCCTGGATTCTATGTGGCAACAGAAGAACAGAAACATTTCTTGAAAACTCCACGAGTCTGATAGTCATTTCATGCTGCCCATCTATTTGGTACAAAATTAATGTTGTTAGACAAAGTTACTAAACATTTAATATAGTAGATGTTGATAATCATTGTTGTAGTATCTCAGAGCTTTATTATCCTATATATCCTACCAGATCTTATAGTGATCAAGTGAGAACACCAGATGGCTTTATAAATTTCATAGAATGTAATTGAGGATGAGATTTCAGCTTTTTCAGCTTAGTAACTCTTGTGGTTTGATGGTTAGTCTGGCATGAGTATTTTAAGGCATTTTTTTCTTTCCAGGAAGGCCATTGGTCTATGCCCAGAAAGCTCCAGCACTGTATATGTCTTTGACATTTTGGATGAGTTTCCCCAACACGAGGACAAGAGAATTAGTCAGTGATCAGTCTATATGGACTGTGGGCTCTCCACATTGAATATGTTCCAGTTTGGAAGTGCATTTCCATTTATGCAGTTCCACAAAATACTTCTTAACAGGGTAACTTTAGCGAACCAGCATTATTTGCTTATGTTGACATTGCACATCTTCCTTCTGTTCCTTTGATGAGTCTGTACTGGCACAAGCAGTAGAAAGGATTACCACCTTGTTGAAATTGGTGTTGGTTTGAAAAGGGTTCCATGATAGTCATTTCATGCTGCCCAAACTGCTTTATTCTAATTGAGGTCATGTTACTTTTTGCTTCCTGGCTTATTCTTTGTAAAGCTGTGCTGGCTGGAGTTTAGTTAAGTGCAGTTGGCTTTACTAGGTGTTGCTTACTCTAGTTGGAGACCCCATTTCCCTTCTCTCTTTTCCATACAACCTTCCTTAATTTCTCTGGGATGAGAAATTCAGATTTTCTTTCACTGTTTTGGGCACAGCATAGCTGTAGTATAACGCAGGACAGCCATAGCTGCACAAAGTATGGCTTTGAAAAAAAAGCCTTTTCTGATAACTTTTGTTTTTCTGATGGCTTATTTTCCTCACCTATATCATAAGACAACCACCTTTCCCCCACTTCCATTCTACTTGCTATGTGTAGAGATGGTAGCTAGTGCTGAAGAATTGGACAAATTTGGCTTACTTATCTTCTTTAACATTTGAATCTAAGAGACTTATGCATATTCAATGAGATATTGAATGTGCAGGCTTGAAAGTGCTTGAAAGATGTTACTGTTCCTACAGCTTCTACTGTGAGGCTCAGAAGGAGTGTCTGGATTTTCTGCACAACATGAAATGGATAAATTTTGTACAAAGGCTATCCATAATGCTTAGATGCACCTGAGCTATAAAATTCTGAATTGCAGATGTCCTTACCTTTTCACTGCATGGCAAGATGAAAAGAAAGAAAATATATTTTCCTTCAATAGTTATGTACCCTCCATTTCTGGCTAGTATTGCAGTCCGGACTGGTGTGATATGGAATGAAAGGCAGTATAAAGCAGAATACCAATGCTTGGAATGTTACAATTTCTGATGCATGAAAACATACTTTTTTAGTTGTTAACATACTACGTACGGATCTAGAGAGTGAGAACATTCATGGTAGTGAATGCTGAACTTATGATGGCATCAGCAAATTCATCCTTGAGGGAAATTACATTGGTACTGTAATTCCACAGTCTTCAACTCAAAAAAGATATATTGCTTGATGACATAGTCCATATCACCATTCTCCCACTGAGGCACCATATGACTGAATTACTTTAACTTATTAAAGGATGTTAAATATTTTCAGTTTCACTGAAAATGAAATTTCTTCATTGGCATGGAATAAGGGTTTGAAGCTGGTTTTCCTGCTTTTCAGGCAACCAGAAAATGACTTCTCTTCAGAGTGAGACAAATACACTAAGTCCTGATTTCTTTCCTGATTTATCTCCGGGGGCCATGCAAGGAACTACCCTTGTAACAGAGGCACTTAATATGTACAAGCAAAGATGAGGCAAAACCTCCATAGTTTTCTGTTAGAAGGACAAATGATGAAAGCAAAAGGTCAAGTTTGGCAGAATCTTTCCTTCTGCCCCGCTCCTCAGAGGGTTTTTATGGGAGACTATAAGATAATAGAATAAAACACTAGACACATAATGCTGACAAATAGAGCATTCTTCATGTACTGCATATATTTCGAGAAACCTGTGACAAATTTCCAGTACTAGAAGAATATTCTTTCTCCTCTCTCATTGACTGAATTACTAGCTTTTTCTCTCCTGCTCTATTTTCCTTGTAACAGCGTTACAAGGAAACAAAACTTTTTTTTTTGCAAGTTGTTTTTAGTGCATGGTTGATAATCTTTTTATAATCTTTGGGTCTGGCTTCTCAGCTCACTCCAACCATACTAGAAACACTAAGTGTGACAGAATGACACCATGACTAAGGCAGCCCAGAAGCCAGTTCAGGGATGCTTCACAGTGTGAGAGATATATCAGGCAGCTAGCAATATAGCTTTTAAGTCAGCCTGAAATAAACAAGGAATACACCTTTGTCCTGATTTACACCAGTAGTGCATCTTTACTTTCAAGGAGTTAGCAGCCATCTCCCCTGGTATGACAAATAAGGCTCATCCAGTTGCATCTTTGTATAGGAAATTTTGTATTTCTAAATGCCTCAAGCTCTGCTCCTCTTGTTTCTGGCCCTCATTGCTATGCTGAGGTAAGGATCTAAGTAAATGTTCTCTGCCTGACAGCTCAGCATATTAACTTATGAGATTGAATATCAGAAACTGAGGTAATACTTAGGTTGTCTGCTTTGCAAAAGAGTCATTTTGATCCTGAGGAGGAAAATGGTTTGGAGTTCTGAGTCCAGTAGCTTGCAGCATGCTTTCCAGTGGACTACATGTTCCCCATACTGATATGCTACAACTATTAGGTGTCTTGGCTTTGGACATGACATGATGCAACTTATTCTTTGATTTTTCTATAAATTTAAATTTTCATTCTTTTTTTTTGTGGACTCTAACTACTGGTTACTTTCATGAAAAGAACTGAAAAAGTGAAACTCAAATTCTGCAGGAAACTGGCTTCTACATCCAGGCCATCTGAGGTTTCGTGTACTTGAAACTTAATAGATAAATGCAGGAGCAAAAGCTCCTAATGACTGGTAAATAAAGCAGTAATTTCAGGAATAAGCAAGAAAGACTGTGGCTATTGCTCTGGAGATTATGTATATCATTCTAATTGACTGGCTAGAAAAAATGTAGTATATACGTGTGCAAAATACAGGTGCTTTGGTGATTTCTCACCAACCTGGACTCACAACCAAACTCACACCTGGACTAAGATCTACACAGATCTACACAGAGAGCATCTACTCATATGGGTTATTCACTCGTATGAATTCAGAGTCATCTGAGATGAACAAGTACTCTGAGAAGAAGGGTATATGAATTTTCAGTGACCAGATCTTGATTAGGAGCTTCTTTTGAGCTTTCCTTTTCTTGCCTGAGGTTTGTGTTTAAGCCTGTGACAGCAGATTTTCCTCTACAAGTTTTGACCTAACCTCCTCTTCCTGTAGAAGAGTCATAGAAAGGTTTAGGTTGTAAGGAACACAAAGATCATTTAGTTCCAACTAGATTTGATGAATTTTAAAAAAGGGATGAGTGTCCTTAAAGCATTTGACACTTCTTTCTGAGTAAAAAGCCATGTCATACTGAAGAAACTTATACTAAATTTCACAAGATGATCACACATTGACAAATCTTCATGTACTTTCATTTTGCATAGTCTTGGGTTGGCATCTGAGCATAAGACTTGTCTTTTAATCTTTGGAGAATTTTGCTGTCATGGGAGTAGAGGGTAAACAAATTTCTTACTCTAAATAATGAGGACCACATAAAGCAGGGTGTTCATCCTCCTCACTTTGTTTTCATCATAATAACACTAGGTTATTTCAGAGTAATGTACTTCTCACTTGCAGTAAAAGCCTAGGGATTATGAATACTATTTAATATTACACTATTTAGTGAATATCTTTGGGTTTGTTCTGTTTGGGACTAGTTTGCCCTTAATCAATTAATTAATGGCCATTAATTTTCTGTGGGAAAAATCCAGGCATTTTCAATAAGAAATACTGCATCTGAGAGTTGATTTCCATTCAATCTCTGGTTGTTTCCTTGGTATATTCTTTCTAAAGATACCTAGAATGGATAGAGTGTCTTACATGTCAACAGCCTACTGTAATCAAGTATTTTATATTAATTTGGAATGTTTAGAGTTTCTGCAGAAAATGCTGCAAAAACAAGTTTGCCCTTTTATTTAAATCTAAAAACTACATTAGACAGAGCTTACTTACCTTCGTGCTTAATTCTGAAGTTTTCTGGTCTCAAACACGATCTCAAATCAGTGAGAGCCATCCTGCTGATTTAAATTTCTGTTCAATTGGGTCTAGCCTATCTTCCCTTTACAAGTGAAGCACTGTGAAATATAAAATTATGTAATTAATTCTATATTGTGTATAGTATAAACTCCTCTTTTAAAGTAAGAATGTGGTGTGTCTTGAAATCCTCCAAGATGTTCATTCACTCTCTGAGTTATTTCTGCCATACCTGGGAACTCATAATAAGGAATGAAAAGAAACTGGTAGGTCTTGAAAGAAAAGTTAGTTCAGCTGTAAGTAAGCATGTATTGCAGGAAAACTTTCTACTTTTGCCCTTAATGTTCTGTGAAAAAAGTAACAAGAAATTCTTGAGAGTTTTGGGTTTTTACTAATGAAAATAAAAAATTAATTTTACTGACCTGAGTTTCACAATTTTCACGAGTAAATACGTAATGGAAGACACTTCAGGTACTTTTCCTAGCTATTGCCTTTGTCTTATTCCATTAAAATTTATTTTATTCTCTTAGTCTGAGATACATTTTTTTGACCACAAAAGCATTCAACAGGAAACATTTGCGCCCTAAATAATTTAGTAAGGAGAAGAATTTAGATTGCTTATCTTACTTTAAATAATTTAGAGATGATATTAAAGGACATTGTAATCTAACAATAGCTTGAAAAGTAAAAATTATTAGAAGTAAGTCTTTAATCTAATTTTTCTTTCTTCTGGTATTAATTTGCTTAGGGATGTTGTATCAGGAAATAATTACATTAGAAGGAAATGGCTGTGGAAAAACACTTGCAGTTTAAGCTTCTAGCTTATCAGCTCTACTTTGAAAAATTGGTTTCAAATGAGTTAA
>WEIV01021231.1:43157-61228 GCA_013390005.1 Calyptomena viridis
AAATAATACTGCATTTAAACTAGCAATAATACATTAAAATGATTTTTTTTTTAATGCTCATGACTATTTGGATGATATAAACAGGTTTGAAAACCAGGTTAGTTAACCATACTTTTTAGACAACTGTAAATATATGCAAATAATCTCTTCCAAAATGAAACCATGCCTCAGAATATCTTAAGTAGGTCATGGATATGCTAATTATAGACAAATATGTAAATATATACATATACACACCTACATATAATGTATATACTATTGATACAACATCTATATGTATACACACAAATATAAACAATAAAGTTTACATAATGAGCAACCATATGGGCCTCTTTAAGCCTTCCCCTTAACGTTTTGATATGCATTGTTGACTATTCATCCTGCTCATATTTAGAGTGTATGCTCTTTAAGAGACTGATTCATCCCTTATACTTTCTGTGAAATATGTTTATTAAGGAAAGTGCTATAAATAACAAGAATATTTACAAATAATGTTATATTTATATGAGCTTAACATTTTTCTGAGGTCTATCCAGCACCTCTAAGAGTTCAATAAACAAGACTGATCATGATATAGCAAGACAGAGACTATTTTTCCTCCAGACTTATTTCTTAAATAGAACAAAACTAAAACATCTTTACAGCACATTTTTACATTCTGGAAAGAGATGGCAAATTATAAAGGGGTTGATGAGTTCATGTAGGAAGTTATCAAGGTAGACCTGTCTCTATATAAAAAATAATTATTGTAATACAGAGGAAGAATGAAAATATATTGACCACTGATGATACCATGAACTGCAGATGAAAAGGTAAAATAAATTGCGCTTGTATGGAATAACATATTTATGATAATTTCTATTTTCTCCCTGTGACAACAAATCCTGCTACTGCAGTTTTCGTTTGGCAATGAAGATAAATTCATATCAGGAAAATGTTTTACTAGTAATTACTCTGCTTGGAACATATAAAGATTTTAGGCTGGGCTACATGGAGGAAAAAACCTATTTTAGTTCCTAATTTCAAACCAATGATGTTACTTATGTTCCTTTTCTTTCCTTGTTCCATCACCTAACAGCCCTTCAAATGAGAGAAAAAAAGTATTGTAAGGCATATTGGACTCCTATAATTCCCACTTAAACACCATTAACTAAAAAGACCTGTTGGGTGTAAAACCTGCTGATCCTTAGGGATGACTTAGAGGACAATTTGCTTTTAATATCTTCATCCCTTGCCAGACTATAATTCACTTACGTTTCTGTCAACAGCCTCATCAATGTAAGACTATGACCTTAATTAAAATTGCTGTACTATAAAACTTTCAATACTATGTGATTTTTAATTGATTGACACACAGGAGCTGAAAGACAACAGCATTGTACTGATTATTCTGTCATCTGCTAGGAAATAAAATGACAGGCAGCATCTTTGAATGTGATTTTTACATGCCTTTGAAAAGATACTAAGTCAAAGGGCAAGTGACATTAACCAGCCGAAATCCACAAAGATACCACAGAATGGCAGCTGAAGCGACACATGGTGTCGGGGCTGGGGTTGCTCAGCCAGCCCAGCCCTTGTTTTCATGAGTAGGAGGGCTCATATGCCAGGGACTGCTTTGAAAAATAAGGCTTGGCCAGCTCTGAGCAGTGGGAAAGCACTGTCAGCCTAGCATTTCCTAGGGGAAACTGACATCAATATGAGAACCATAACTGCAGCACAGGAAGAACCAGGTGGTTTTTGCTGTGAATATTATCTGGATCACATAATAAAACGCAAAGGAAGACTGAAGACATTTTGAGTACAGCTTTGGCCTTGCCCTGGAGGCAATGGCATTTTGGTGAAGGAAGCAAGGAGCAAGACTGATGCTGCTGTGTGCAAGTTGTGCAAAAGAGGTAAAAATGAAAAGTGCCTTGCTGCAGCACAAAAAGCTCAGCTTGCTTTGAGTGAGTCAGTGTGTGGTCACATTGGGACCAGCTGGTTATGAGGGAATTTAATTAGCTTTGGCAAAATTTGGGAAAAGACAGATGTTGCAGGGCTAGCTGTGTTCCTGCAGCATGATTGTCATAGTGTAATTTCCCGCTGGTGTGTTTCACATCCTCGGAAGCCCAATTAGACAACTAAGCTTTGCTTGCAGCAAGCAGAACTAGGAATGCACTGGTTTTTCCCCAGATAGCTACTTTCTTGTTTTATTCATGCAAGGAGAAATAAAAAGTTGTCTTTTTCAGTTAACTGAGCAAGAGCACCAGCACTTCATACTAGCAAGGCTTTAAAAAGAGGCTATTCTGTATATTCATAATGTCTCATATCTCCAGAGCACTCTAATGTTTTCCTTTCAAAAGTACACACTCAGGATTTTTTGTCCCTTTGGCTGGGCAGCACATGGCTTTATATCTGGCTCAATCTTCTCCTCTTCAAGCCATTTCCAAAACACACTCTTTCTTTAGCTGTACAGCTTTATGATCACTCTTTTCAGGAACTTAGTCATTTCACCTATAGATGATTTTTCTTACTTTCTTTCCTGGGTTCTCCTGTTCCCCTTATATCTACCAAAATCAGATATACTATAGCCCAGTCCACATACAGAACATCCTTTAAATTCTTCAGAGTTCAAGGAAGACACCAGAGATGCTCTGCTCTTTGTAAACTTCTAGGTATACTCTACCTTTTTTGTATGGATAGAAATGGGTTGAACACTTTATCTTTTAAAGAACAGATCTGACAATAGAAGATTCATGTTCTTCCTCTTATTGCCAGAGAAACAGTCTCCTAGTTTTCTCCTAACTTTCTGCAAGACAATGTACTTGAATTTCTTGCCAACAGTGGTCTGAAGGAAGGTGATTGTTCTCACTGGTAACAGCTACATCATAATGAGTTCAACCACCAGCATTTCTTTTCTATGCAAAATTGTGCATTGCCAAGGTACTGTGAAGAATCTTCTCACTGAAGTGAGCTGGAGTGTTTTAGAGAGCATTGTTCATTAACACAGGATCCAAACTGTAAATTAATTTTATAACCCTTGTCTCATGGCAACAAGATGTGAAGATAAGCATTTGAAGACTGATTATGAACACACAGTCAACATCAAGAGTTTCCACTGGAGGTCTAGATGACCTGAAAATGCAAATTTACAGTGCTAACTTCTTCATCTGCAGAATTCAGAGGTCTTGAAGGAGCAGAAATATTCCTGGTCTTTGCAGCAATCCTAGAGCAAGACTCCATTGTGAAACAGAAGAAACACACACACAAAAAGTGCACACATAAAAATGACAGTTATAAGGGAGAGTTACTAACTCTGTAAAATTAAAGTAACTCGCAATGAAGATACTTTTTTTGGTGATCTATCTCCATCTGTTGAGGTTCAAGGCTCACTAAAACTCCAAACTGAAAGTTTGTGATACAATAGCTTACAAAATCTGTTCTGTTACGATAAACAGTGAAAGTTGGAGGATCGTAAATGGAAAAGGGGACTTCACTCTAACAGAAAATATTACATTGGTACTATATGTGAATTGTTAGCATTGCCAGTTGTTCTTGGACATCCCCAAAGCAGCGTGAGTATAACCATATACATCCTTTCATGTAGGTCAGTAGTTTCAGGGTAGCAAATAGTTACTTTTACAATGCATGAAGAACTCTGTGCCTTAGGTTTTGCACAGGTTTTGTCCTACCTAAAGTTTGGATCTCCAGGATTTATGGATATTATGGGATCTTGAATAATTTTCTTTCACCTAGCTGATGCCAAACAGGTGGCATTTAACAAATTTGTATCTCCAGGACAGACATTTAATCTTCATACAAAGATATGAAACAATTAAAAATTCACCATTTCCCTTAGGATTTACCTATAATGATTAATCATCTTCATTGCTGGAAAAATATCGTGCCAGAAAAGTCTGGCATTACCTTCTGTCAGTGTGTTCTTTTTACGACACTACCATATTAAATACCTCCTTAATACATAATTTATTGCTGTGAAGGCACTTGCAAGAAGTAATCAAGCCACTTCTCAAGCCCCTGTTTTTGGGCTGAACAGATTGGGCTCTCAAACTCTCACTGCAAGGCAATTCTGCAGCCTTTAAATCATTTATGTTTCTTTCATCTAGAGATTTCCTAGCTACCTTTTTACTATGCAGACATTTAAACTGTTCACAGTTTCATAATATTAGTGTCAGTCTCGGCATAGCTAAAAATAAATTCATTTCTCATACACCTATTACTAATTTAAGTATCAAATGACTGCCAGCCCTTTTTAGTGCTGCATCACATGGGAGCTTATGTGGAGTTGTTTTTTATTAGTAATATGTTACCAAGTCCTTTATTCCTTTGAAGCCTGCACTTAGTTTCTAACACTAAAACCTTGCTTAGATGTTTATTTGTGTATTCACTCAAATACTAATCTTGTTCGCTCATCCTGCTAATCTATTCAGCTTTTTTTTGTGTGTGTTTTGTTTGTTTGTTTCTTTGTTTTGTTTTATTTTTTTGTCACTGTCCTTGTGCTATATATGGTTTTGCTTATCTATTCAGTATGGATAAACATCTTGGTTGTTAATGGACAAAAGCATTCTCTGATGTTTGGAGTAGAAACAGAAAATACTATCACAAGAAAAAAATAGAAACATTAAAGAAAAAACCCAACCCAGATTACTCGTATATTTGCACTTCCATGTCCTTACTGGCTATGCTGTTTTTTCTTTTGTTTTTTTTTTTAACTTATCATAATTTTTAACTCTTTTTTACAAACATTAATTCACTTTGGTAGAGACAGGCATTTTTTTCATCAAGATCTTTAGCTTTGGTTATTCATTCACAGCAAATTCATTCCACATTATTGATTCCTTTTTTTTTTCTCCTTCCACATGCATTTGCCAGATACGGATTTCCCACTCTATCCAAACTGCTGCCTTGACTTCAGTGTTGAACCAAGTAGTCTTCTAAACAAGATTTTTTCCCATATTTTTATGTGTGTGGGGTTTTTTTTTAATATTTTAGAAAATGAGTCATCTATTTGTTTCCAGCAGAATTCTTACTTTTTTGTCTAAGTCATAATTTTAATCAGTTTGGAGAGACAGAGGCAGACTGACTAGAGCTTTCCTGTCCTTCCCTAAAAAGCTACGCCTTTAAATATTATTACTGAAGAAATTCTAGTGATCATAAAAAAATCCTCAAGAACATAATATACAAATACCTGGTAAGGCCTAGGGTATAAATGTCCACAATAGAGAAACATAAAAGAAAGCTCAAGGTAAACTGAGGTAAAATGAACAACTAGATCACACTGCTTGGTCAGGTTTATTTTTACCTGACTAAAAGCTTATTTTACTTAAATAAGCAGACCAAACAAACAAGTTACAGCCTGGTAACCTACATATAGCTTGAACACTATTGAAAACAAGCANTGCTTATCTATTCAGTATGGATAAACATCTTGGTTGTTAATGGACAAAAGCATTCTCTGATGTTTGGAGTAGAAACAGAAAATACTATCACAAGAAAAAAATAGAAACATTAAAGAAAAAACCCAACCCAGATTACTTGTATATTTGCACTTCCATGTCCTTACTGGCTATGCTGTTTTTTCTTTTGGTTTTTTTTTTTAACTTATCATAATTTTTAACTCTTTTTTACAAACATTAATTCACTTTGGTAGAGACAGGCTTTTTTTTCATCAAGATCTTTAGGTTTTGTTATTCATTTATCGNGAAAATGGCAAATTCATTCCACATTATTGATTCCTTTTTTTTTTCTCCTTCCACATGCATTTGCCATTTTCCCACTCTATCCAAACTGCTGCTTTGGCTTCAGTGTTGAACCAAGTAGTCTTATAAACAAGATTTTTTCCCATATTTTTATGTGTGTGGGGTTTTTTTTTAATATTTTAGAAAATGAGTCATCTATTTGTTTCCAGCAGAATTCTTACTTTTTTGTCTAAGTCATAATTTTAATCAGTTTGGAGAGACAGAGGCAGACTGACTAGAGCTTTCCTGTCCTTCCCTAAAAAGCTACGCCTTTAAATATTATTACTGAAGAAATTCTAGTGATCATAAAAAAATCCTCAAGAACATAATATACAAATACCTGGTAAGGCCTAGGGTATAAATGTCCACAATAGAGAAACATAAAAGAAAGCTCAAGGTAAACTGAGGTAAAATGAACAACTAGATCACACTGCTTGGTCAGGTTTATTTTTACCTGACTAAAAGCTTATTTTACTTAAATAAGCAGACCAAACAAACAAGTTACAGCCTGGTAACCTACATATAGCTTGAACACTATTGAAAACAAGCAGAGGCAGACACAAAACAAATCATTCCTCTTAACAGATCCTACCTAATGCTCTGATTCTTCTCCCACTCCCCTCTTTTTTTCTTTTTTCTTTTCTTTTTTTGTGGTGTATCTCAAGCTCTTATTTAACAAAGGTTTTGAACTTAGATATATTCAACTGCAACCACTTACTTCCCAGCTAAGGGACTGCAAAGGCTAAAAGCTGAGTTAACTTGTTAGGTACCTACTCACACTCTAATAAAGGAGTAACAACCCAGGAGAAGGGCTGTGTTGCTGAGAGCTGCGAAACCCATGTGTACATTCCCATAAGCAGTATAGGAATAATATTGCTTTCTCACCCCTCATCTTGTGGTTCTGCTGGTCTGTGGGATGGATGTAGCCTTTGCAGCCTGTGGATTGTGGCAGGGTAATTACACTGTACCTTTAGAACACCTTACAGCTTAGAATCCATTTCTAGGGTGAAATCAGCCCCTTTGGTAATGTTGTGTAACTGTCGTCACCTTCACAATCACGGAAGTCGGGAGAAACTTTGAACTTCATATGTGAACCTTGGAAAACTAGTTAGGAATATTTAAAAGACTTACTGTGTTCTTTTTTCATGTCTGGTTGATAATTTTTGTTTTCTTTTGATTTCCTTTTTCCCTGTCCCTACCCCTCCTTTGCAGCCTAAGAAACCTGTATTGTGTTTTCAGGAGTGGCTGTCTCTCCTGCTATGTGGCATCTTGTTCTATCTTAAATGTGAGATATTCATGAAAGGAAACACCCAGATGTTACTGAGAAGCTTCACCACAACCCCAGATGTAGCTTCCTTGGTATTAGAATTAGCATAATGACTGACTAAAATATGCTAAGTAACTGTGTAAATGAATACCCTAGATTTTCCACCAGATTAACAGCTGGTGTGTGACAAATATACATGTAGTCCCAGAGATGGTGAAGTCAATGTCTCTAAAAGTCTCCTAGACTTTTTCCTTATAGAATAGCAAATATTTCACTAGAATACACTTAAAAAAAAAGATTTTTTGTTTCTTGACTTACAAATGGATACTTAAAATGAGGTTGAGAACATCAAGCATAGGGAAGGAGTTTCTCATCACAGCTTGTGTGACACAACCCTCGTAGCTAACAGAAAAGACACTAAGCAAGAATGTTGATAATTAGAACCCTGAGTAAGTACAGCAGGAGCTGTTAAGCCAATCCCACATGTGGGATGTGTTTAATATTAATAACCTCTGTGAGTCCACAGATGCACCAGTAGATGATGCTGGAACAAAGTGCTTCACATACCTTAGCGAAGGTAAAGCTTTGGAAATTTGCATCAAAAAAGTCTATGTTTAAGAGCATGTTGCTCAGACGTAGTATAAAACTTTGCTATTCAGTTTTTGTGCATATGCTTTTCTTCGCCTTTGTGGTTGTCTTTTATTTTTTTTCACTGTAGGTCTGTACCCTTTTTGATCTTGCTGCCTCCAAGGTACAGCATAGCCACAGCAAGGACTTGGACTGATTTGCACTGACCAGTAACCTTGTAATCTGGACAACTCTAAATTCTCCCACACCTGAAAGAGAACTTGGGGCCTTCTGTTAAACTCCATAAAGAGACTATCACAAATCTTGTTTCATTAACAATTATATGTGAAAACTGTGTGTTAGTAGGTTGTTTTACCTGACTGAGGTTAGGTAATTCATGCTGTGATTAGTTGATTCATGCTGTGATTTAGAGGAATTTGGAAGCCTTGCTTTAGGATTTAAACTATTCAGTTTTTCAGTTAGGTCTCTTAAAGTTTACTAGTGGAGTAACTAACATTGTTTAACATTTCTGCGAACTGTCAGGATTTATGAGTCAGAAAAATACTTTCCTTGCCTCTGGTGTTCTATCTCTTGAACTGGATTCAGTGTCAGATCAGTTAGTAGCTACGTATCAACCTGAGGTCTACTGAAAAGGAATTATTTATTTTGTTGTGTTTACTTCTTATATTTTTGTTTGTTTTTCTGTTTGATTTTGTGGGGTGGGTTTTTTTCGTGTGTCCCCCCCTATTTTCTTGATATAAGCTGTAAAAATACAGGTTTCAGTGATTTCTATGGAGAAATCCCATCCTAGCAGTACTACAGATAATTTTCTCTCGTGGGAATAGGAAATGAAAAGATGTCACTTACTTTTCCTTTATGGTTGATGTACAAATTTTTCTTGAGTAACAAGAAAAATATTCATTTTGACAAAAAAAAATCTATTTTACATAGAAAAGACACAATCTTCTGAATTGTAGTTTAATTCATTTCTTAACTGCCCCTATATGATCACAATATAAAGGTTATTTTTGTGATTAAAATCTTCTAAACCTGGTTAAAAAATTGCATAGTAATTATAGGAATTTTGAAACAAACGGAGGACAGCAAAACCAGGAAACTGAAAGACTAGTGATGAATTTTTGTGATTAAGATGTTTATTTTTACTGTGAAGGATAGTGCACTTTTACAAAGTAGATTTTGAGACAACATTGTTAATATATTATGTTTTTATTGAGTCAGCTTTGAGAAAGGGACTTTCATAGAAGTCTTATCCACTTTCAATATGCATCTCTCAATATCAACTGGATGATGCAAATAAATCTCTTATTTAACACTGATATCTGTGTAAAGCTCTGCAGAAGCAGTTTCAGCAGATGGAGCTAGTGTGCTTCCAATCTCTGACAGCTGTGCTCACCGTGGAGAAAGATGAGCAGCTCAGTACACAGAACTGTGGTTAGGGATGTGCCAGGGTCGGTGGTGAAGATTTTCTTTTGGCTCAGTGGAAAAGCGGCAAGCGTATGTAGGAATTGCCTACCCTTTGCCAAGTACTGGTGGATAAGAGGAGTGCAACTTTGTGATTCAGATGGCAGCAATGTATCATAACATGGACAAATACTTGAGAATAATAATGAGTATTGCATTTGTCTCCAAAATTTTTTTGATATCTTATTTGTATGTACTCTCACACAGTACCACACTGTGCTCATAAAGTGCCATAAAATAATAAAGTATTCAGAAAACCTGTGGCAAATTCTTTAGGTCTTGTGGGACATGTTGATCATATTGGATTACAGTAAGGAAGATGGTGTCCCTGTGGAGCTACAGTCACTTAATTTAAACCTGTACTGACCTGAAGAACATACATCAGTTGTTTTCTCTCACAAGACCCTTGTACAGTCATTGATAGTTGTGGAGATTTTAAAGTAGGGAGATGCTAGAAACACTCCTCTTCCTGGCAGAGTGGTCATAAGGTGCCTGCCAATTAGTAAAAATTAACCCTATTGTCCTCCACTTTTTAAACCATGAATTTCTACACTGAAGTCCGGGCTTCCTAGCTCCAGAGCTACCTCCAACCTTCCCAGCAGTCAGGGTACAGGAGGAAAGGACATGTTCTTGGACATAATGTGCAGGTATGTAGTGCCTACAAACCATGTAGAACTCTATGGCTGTATTACGGTATTTGGCACATGCAGAAGGCCATGAGTTACACCAAAGAGTATGTGTGAGGGACACAAAGAGACCATCAGACCTGTCTGTACTGTGGCAATTGTGCTAGGTTCAGTTTTCAAAGGCAGTGGTTTTCATCTGACATACTAGCAAGCATAGGTGGTGGGAGCCTCTCTCAAACTCCTGCTTCAATACAATGTTGGAGACTACAGCAGGGAAAAGAAAATGCTTGGAGTTATTAGCCAATTTTTTGAGTTGTCCTGCCATAGAAAGAGCACCTGAGAGACTTGGGATTCAATATGCCTATCTATACATCTGGGCTGGGAAAGGATCGGAAGACAAAAAAGCAAAATGGTTCAGGAAACGTTGCAGGGTTTTCTGCTTGTGATGTTAATTTTCCAACAGCAAAATATGCAAATGCTGAGGACAGTTATGTGCTATTTCAGAAGTTAATATATGGTATTGGTGCTATCACTTTGTACCTTCACTGCCGTTCTTTAGTTCCTACATTGTGATTTAGTGTAGTACCTTATAACAGCAGTGTATGAAAGTTTCAAAGCCATCATTGGTCATTGTTACAGCAGCATAACACTGACAAGCAACTGATGGAAAGAAAGGTTTTATTGCAGCACTGTTCTCTCCTTCTTGCCTGTTTAGGTCTTCAGTTCTGGCACTTTAGTGACTCCCTAAGCTACTGAATTCTTTAAAAAAGTTTCAGTGGGTATAAAGTAAGGTATTATTTTGTTATGTGCATGTCTGATACTGAAAGGACAATTTTACATTACTGTAAATTGCCTACTGCAGCAACAAACTGAGCCATGGTTTTTGCATACGCATATATAAAACTTTTTCTTCTGATTCTGAATTCACATTAGTTTGATTTCATGATCTAATTGGGATTTAGTTTACTTTAAGAGATTGTCTTGTGCAAATTTGAATCTATTTTTAGTATTTCAAAACTTTGTTCCATAATTCTGAAGGATCTCATCAGTCCTGAACTCTTACTGGTGATCATGGCTCTCAAATACCAGGAATGTAGTATAAAACTGCAGGCAAAGCAATTAATCATATAGCAGAATTGTAGTGTTTCGGGGGTCCAAGTGGCAGACAACATGATGAGAAGGCAGGACTTCATGAAGTTCCTCAGGTGTTTATTTAACTACTTGTGTGTACTCACATTCTATAACCTAGCCCTAACTAAACTATCTCTACTGCATCTAAACCTAATCCTAATCCTAGTTTATCTTCCTAGCAGACTCTGTGTCCATGCCCCCAGACAGTGTGTCTGGCTGGGCCCGGACATGTCTCTCTGCCTGGCCAGATGTCCCACAGCCAGGCAGAGTGTCTACCTTGCAAGAAGTCTGCAAGATGTCTGCCTTCTTCTTCCTACACAGTTACAACTGTATAACACACTATATTGTTCACATTAATCACCAAATGATCTAGAGATCAATTTCTCCTTGTCCAATTACATGAATCGGGCCATGTCCAGTCACAACCTCACTTCTACACATGCTCAGGCAGAAATTAGCCTGCAGCATTGCCCATACAGAATCTCCTCTGGGTTTTCATGTGGCTGGATAGAGCACACATACATGCCTAATTATATTTGGAATGTAATTTCCCCTAAAGGAGTCAACAAGAATTCCTGAATGACTAGTACTTGTGCCATTTGTGGTCTCCGTTTCTAAAACAGTACTTGTGTTCATCTGTTTTTGTAAATTCCTTGAAATCAATGGATGAAAAGTGTAACATAAAAGTTTGTTTTAAGATTGCAGCATTGTCTACAAAAGAATATGTTCACAGTTTCATTTTGTGCCATGAATGACTTGTCTATATGAAAAACTGGTGCACAATAAATTACAGAGTGAATCTGCAGTGTGTGATTTACTCTGCACTGGCTCCAGGTGAGGGCATTCTCACCATAACTATCCATCTCACACAATTGAATCTGTCTCCAGGCTTCTGCATGGCCTGGCAAAGAGAGGGGCTCACAGCATGTAAGTTAGACATGTTGTGATCTCCACAGAAACTTCTTTCTCTCTCCCCACACTAACTATAGAATCTAGGGAGATCAGCTTCTACTTCAAGTGATGTGATACCTTTCCTTCTCACTTGCTTTGCCTCTTACCAGTTTCTGCGAGACAAATTCTTCCACATTTATTTTGGAATTAGTTGTACATGCTCTAAGGGGTATACTCATGGGGCCCAGACTCTACAACCAACGGATAAAAAGGTAAATTTATTTAGAAATTGATTAAAAGTAGAAGACTGCCATAGGTATAACAGAACCTTTGTGATGAGCAGTTAAGGAGATGGCTTGAAGAAACTCATGATTCACACACCCTCTAATTCATAGCACTCACTAGCTTCTCTGTGTTGCCAAGGAAAGAAGATATACAGCTTAATAACAAAAATTTTGTCTTTATAGAAAATCCCCAAAAGTGAATCAGGGTCCCAGGGGCAAAGACTCCACATCTACTCCCAGGAGTTGCTAGTATCCCAGGTATTGCCTGTGGAATACTTAAATAAGCAACATACAGTATTATTTTCCCAGTGGTAATACTTAATGAAACTAAAAGTACTTTGGATTCTTTACTACTGTGAAATTGGGTACTGTGCCTTTACAGCTGATATGACTACTGCAATGAAACAGCATTGTCTCACTGATGCCACAGTTTTGAACCCTGTGTGATCCACCAAAACTGTATCATGCAGAAAAATAACTTTAAAGGAAAAAGGGTCATATAACATGACCAACAACGGCACGTGGGAGACAGAGCTGTGTAAGAACTAGTGTAGGAATTGCAGAATTTGCTAATAAATTGTTTCCATCAGGTTCTTGGCAGGAATCAGATAAAAAAGCTGCAAATCTACTGCAAAGAGAAGTCAAGATGCTGCCTTCCGGAAAAACAGATAAAGCCTGACTACCTAGAGAAGAGATATGAATTCTGGGCTGGTGAAGAAATCTTGCCTTCTTGACAGTGTTGGTAAAGCACTCATCAAAGACTGGAGTAATGAAGCAGGAACATGAATGGAAAGAGCTTCTATATTGCATCAGCTACGGCTAAAGAACACGTCAATTAAGGAATTTTGAGCAAAACTTAGAATATCAGGCAAGAACCTTTTCCTTTGAATTATCCTTGCACACAAGTTCATGAACAATCAGTGATGAATGAGATCTTAACTAGTTCTGTAAAACAACAGGAGATTTGCAGTAACTGGAGAAGTCTTTCTGAAAGCAGTGTATTGGAGGGGCAGGAGAGGAAAGAGGAAACAAGAGATTTAGTTGTTGAAATAGTTTTGGTTCTTGTTTAATAAGGAACCTCCTCTTAACTTATTTAGGTTCTCTAATAATCTAAGGCTCCAATAATTGTAAATGACAAAGAGCAATTGTTACAATGTAAAAGGATCTTTCTCTGTCCTGTGTATTCTAAGATCTAACTTAGCAGAGTTGGTGTTAGTTATGTTAACATAAACAATTATTAATAATGGAACTAATAAATCCCCTTAGCCAAATGTACTCTGAATTTTATGTATTGTTTCTTTTGAAGTTAGCTTAAAACTTTTTGCAGTATTTTTTAAACATTTTCTCCCCCAGTATGGATACTATTTTTTTCTCTGCGTACTTGATTTGTTATCATTCTCCCCTTATCTTCACTGATGTGAAAACGGGCAAGAGAAATGCTTTTTAACTTTTACCATTTGTACATAACTCAGCAACTACGTGTGGAACAGATGGAAAGTGTCCAATGCAATATATTTCATCTGGATTCTTTCCTCTGGATTATTATCCATGGGTGTATGTCTTGTTTAAAAGGGGGCAGGGGGAGCTTGCATTAATTTTCAATCACATACCATTTTGTCTGGAGATTGAGACAAATGCACAGGCACTTTTTTTCCTTGGGTCAAGGCTCAAAAAAATGTACCTAACAAGACATTTATGACCAATTAAGACCTTGTATGTGGTTCACAAATTACTTTCGGGCTTTTGTCCATACTCTGTCATTGAATCACAGACAGCATGGGATTGGAAGCTTGGAAACCTCTGGATGCCAGCTGATCCAACACCCTTGCTCAAGCAGGGTCACCTGGAGCAGGGTTCTCAGGACTGCATCCAGATGATTTTTGAACATCTCCAAGGATGGAAACTCTGCAACCAACATGGGCAACTTCTGCCGGTGCTCAGTTACCCTCTCACAGTGAAAATGTTTCCATATGTTCAGAGGGAACCTCCTGTATTTTGATTTTTGCCCATTGCCTTGTGCCCTGTGACTGGGAACCATCAAAAAGCACCTAGCTCCATTTTCTTTCCACTCTCCCTTCAGCTATGGATATACATTGGTAAGATCAGCCTTATACCTTCTCTTTGCTAAGCTGAAGTGTGACTTTTTTTTGAAGTTCATGTTTGAAAGTAAGGCAGCATACATGCCATTAAATAAACCAGAGTGAAGAAATTGGTTTTGACCACTACACTATGACCACACACATTGTTTAGCCATTAACATGGTTCATCACTTTCTTATGGCTTACTAGATTTTCCAGACAATGTTTGACCTAGGTTTCAGACACCAAGGACTGTTCCCAAAAGGCAGGATAGATGGGAGTACACCAGGTTTGCCTCCCGTCCTCCTGTGCAGTCCGACAGATCTGTGTCAGAAGGCTTTGTACTCTCAGACATCCTCCATGCTCTGCTTTAAGGCTATTACACACACCTTTAGTTGATATTGTGAAAATGCCTCTTCAGCTGTAAGGACCTACATAATGTACAGAAACTCAACATCCTTTCTCCTCTGGCCAGTTTTATGGGACAGGGATTGAGACGTATAGAACTGTATAGGTAGAAAATAAAATATCTCGTATGTAGAAATTCAAGACCATGTTGCTGCCTTACATTTTGGGAAGTCAATCTTACAAAAATGTTATGCCTAATAGAAGGCATCAGCAATAATGTCGGAAAGCATATTCCACAGGAGAAAACACATTAGACTTGCTATAGTGCAGAAGAGTCTACCGATGACAATAATACTGTTTTCATTTGCGGACTGACAGAAAAAGTCTCAGAGGGCCTTGTTGCTCTTTAGAGTCTCAAAGACCGCATTGATTAAAAAATCCAACTATTCTCATTGTAACACTATTGACGAAAACAACACATGGAAAGTTCATCTCTCGTTTGTGTAGCAACAGATGGTGCCTCCTTTATGCTGGGGGAAGATAGGGGTGTTGTAGCACTTAGGAACAAAAAAAGTTGCAGAGTATGGAGTTGGAGACACTGTTTTATTCATTAGAAAACTCTTACTGCAAACTTCCTTAAAATAGAGTGTGTCATACACATAGACATTGATGTTAAAGGTATGAAAGTCTCCATACTCTAAAGTCTAGTCCTCTGTGGAAGACAACAAGGATGAATTTAGAAGACAATGTGTATTCACAGCCATTTAGCACATTTGGTTGGTTCAGTTTGTTTTTTTTGGAGGATATAGAAGTATTTCTGCAGCAGAGAAATAAGGATAACAATGCCTGCAAGGCTGGGACTGCATGAGCTGTTTCAGCTTTTTTCATATCTTGGTGAAGTGAGTCAGAAGCTTTTCAGTGGCAGAACTTCCCATCTGCACTAATTGACTGTATGAAAACTTCGAAGGAAAATCTCAAAGCATTGCACAAACATCAGAAGCATGGTGACACTGCCAGGTTGCAGCAAAGGAGGAATCAGTGGAGAAAACACTTTTTCCTTCAGAATGTGAGAACCAGTGGTCTTAATCCAAATCCTCAGAGATCCTAAAGCTCTTTCATGAGTAATTCTTGGATCTACAAGCAAGCATTTGCTCCTTTTTTCTGTGACCTAAGAAATGCTTCAGAAGGTGTGCAGATACATCTTTTTGACTTGGACTGTGAAAATAAATATAATATAACATTAATGATATCTGGCTGTTTTCTACAAAAACTTAAATTATGAGCCTTCTTAGCAATTGCTGGCACTCCTACAAGATTACCTTACTTTTCAAAGTATACCCAGATGTGAACAAATATCCTTAAATACAAGTATTAATAAATATACTTGGGGATCATGACACTAATGATCAGTCCTCTTCATTACAAGTTTTAGACTTATGTTATTGCTAATAATCCGCATTAAAAACCTGCTTTGGAAGTCCTAGTTAATGATAAATTGAATAACGGCACTGAATTCCCTTTACAGAATCTTTGTGTGTGTGTCATACTACACCTATGAAATTTTCTGAAGTCTTTAATTGCAGATGGGATATTTTTCTATGACTCAGATTCTTATATCTATTCATTATATCCATCCTGAATAAATTTGCAGGGGAAACATCTGAAATGCTTTCAGGATAACAGTCAGATTTTATGATTCTGGATTCTTCCTCTTTTTGGAGTGCTCCAGATAAGAAAAAAAATAAATTAATCTGATTAACAGAGAATGAGCCACCATCAGGAATTCACCTCATCTTCCCCTGGAACCTGTTTCTCACAGCAGTGATTCTACAACCAATTAGCTCCTCTAAGGACAAAGAAATGCATTTCAAAATAGGAAAAACCTTTCAGAATGTCTCTGACAACATCCTGGAGGCACATCCCATGATTTTTAGCCCACAGAGTTACTGATTCTTTGGAAAGACTCTGGCTTTTATTAATGGCAAAAAAAACTAATGTCTGCTACAAAGAATGACACTTCTAGACACAAATGAATGCAGCTGATCCTACAAAAGCTATAGTACGTGTTATTCAGTATTGCTGACACTCTGCAGGACTTGTTGAAAACACTTATTTCAAATCCAGGTAATTGTCTACAGATCAATTTTTCCCTGCTCTTGCCAGTGTCTCTCCTCCTTCTGTGTGTGGAAGAGCCTTTCCTTGAGTCATGTCCTGAGAATAATTCTCTCTTTATTTTTCCGTGATAACATATTAAATGAGGGACTTGTCCTTTTACTTCCATCCTTCAATTCTGCTCTCTGTTTACATGTTTTTTTGTGCTTCTTCTGTCAGTGCGAACTGACAGTTTTCTGGCTACCTTCTTATTTGGAGCTCAAGGAGTTTTTAGTTTGCCTGACACAGTTTCAGTTGGCTCAGTTAGGACATATCCATGTTTCTTTCACACTTTCAAAACTGCTGGCTTCACAGTTTATTTCTCTTAGCCAGTAGAGCTGTTGTGATGGCCCTGTTGTCCAGGTTTTCAGCTTTTTTTTTTGTTGTGGTTGTTTTCAGTTTAAAAGTGCAGTCTAGGAGCAGGGGTTGTATGGTATCTGTCTTTCTGAAAATGTTTTTCCACCTTGCTGTTATCTTTTGCTTTACAGATAAGTAAGGTACAAAGCAGATAGTTAGTTCTTAGTTTTGCAGATTCTGCAAACTTCAGGTTCCTCAATAGTGAATGAAGTCCACTGCCTGTAAACACATTAAACACAGACTATGTTTACATAGTTCCACTATGTTTACACAGTGGAAAAGTGTATCTGGTAAGCTGAAGTGTGAAGGTCAAGTAGAGCAGGTACTATTTTATGTCTAAGTTACTGTTTTAACAGTCATCCCACTAGTTATGATCAAACATGGGGTTTTCTTTACATACATAGAGAAAAATTTGTGTGTGCATGTATGTAGATTTTATATTTTCATACCATGTGTGTACATATATATGTAATTCTAGTATTCTCATGTATTTTACACACTGAATTGAGACTAGAGCCCCTGGTGAGTTTGAAAGAGAGACAGCTAGAAGTTTTTGGATTAAGGATTTGAGAACCTCGCCACTCACGTTTATTCTGTAAAGAACATAGTAAGTCTTGGTTGTGCTTCCATCTGGAAAATACTAAAAGCAGCAACAATTCTAAGTCATAGGTATCCAGTAGTCCTTCATGAAAAATAAAGTAACAATGGAAAAAGTTCAAGTTGTGGTGTTAATTTTGGCTCTAGGAAATGGCTTTACAGCAGTTTATAACAAATATATAAATATCTGAAGAGTCAGTTGCCATAACATTTTTCTTTAAGTATTATGATGCTAAAGAATTGTTTAAAGAGACAATTTTTAAGAGTTAATTTTTTATTTTCAGTTCGTGCTTTCATCGTTGTTGTTGTTTTGTTTGTTTGGGTGCCTTGGGGTGACTTTATGATATATCCCATATTGTCTATCTGTGCTAGGGGAAAAAAAAATGAATCTTGGGCCTTTCTGTGCCTTTAAAACTGAGCCCGAGAGCAGAAAAAACACTCAGAGAAAACTTTTGCAAAGCAGTCCGGTGTTTCAAGGACATGGTTTCTCTCTGTTGTTCTTCAGTGGAGAGGGGGGAGGAAGGACTCTCGGCTTGTTTTTTTCCAGGCAGCTCTCA
>WEIV01021231.1:65498-77305 GCA_013390005.1 Calyptomena viridis
CCTACAAACCGTATTCCATATTTCTCTCAGCATTAATGAAACTGAAGCAGATTATATAGCTTTTTGAAGATTGCTTTTGGTTTGCTGAGAGATGACCCTATGTCTGAGACCACTTGTTTTCAATTAGGAGCAACTCTGAGCAAGTGATGAATGTGTACATGAAAACATAAAGCTTCTAATGCCATTGACATTCATCTCTGGACAGCAGAGATACTTAAGTTTGGAAAAAACAATCATGCAAAGAATACAGAGTAACAGTTATCATCTGCTAAATTTACTCTTACACAGTTTTCCTTTCCATTTTTCTGTGTTTGGGAGGCTGGTTTGGGGTTTTTCATTATTATTTTTATTTTATTTTTTTTATTCTTATTGAATCTAATTGAAATGCTGAAGTCAAAAGCAGTGAGGAGATTTTGTGACCTGTTCAACCATTGTTTTGACTCTTCCCATTGCTTGTTTATTCTTGATAATTCTGTCATATCTTCAAGATGTGTGATGTGAAACTCATAATGAACAGAATTAACTGGAAGATTTTTAAAAACAATTGTTAAGGGGATGGTATAAGTACTTGTCTTTCCTGGAAAGACTTTAATACATCTCAGGACCATTTCAGAGGAAACGCAAGAGTTATTTCTAGACCTGACAGACCTCATGAGTTTCATGTCTTTAGGTTTTGTTTTAAGGAGCCTACTTATTTACAGATCTACAAGAACATGTCTGTAATACTCTGAACATATTATGCTACCAGTCTGGAATGAAACACCTAACAATTCAGGATGTCATTTGGTGCTCTGAAGGGCTAACCCCGTCATCAGACCTGAAATCTGGGATCTTCAGTTTGATCTGGAGCTGTGAGAATTTCAGAGATTTATTTAGCTCAGAAACTGGTAGTAGAAGATGAAACAATGGAAAAGAGCCCTGTTCAAACAGAGTCAGTGGAGCTCCAGAAGTTACTTTCATGAACTCCTGAAATCCGATTTTCTGCTCTGCAAACAATACCTGATAATACTAGATATATTTCAAAAGTTGCCTTTTAATAAGGTTCTGTAATTCTGCTACATGTACTGGCTGATATTTGTACCAGAAATCTTTATATATGGAAAGCAGAAAACACCACTGGAGTTGCTGGAAAATAAAACTTGTCAGCAGTTTTAGTTTTAGCAAGAAGACATTAGACATAGACTATTGGAATTTGTTGCTGTGTTAAGAAACACATGGGTCTGAGTAGCTCAATTTCAGTCCACCAGAGGTCTGTGAAATAATTTCCCACATATGTTTTTAATCTTGTTTTGCTGAAACCTTGCTGATTCTGATACAGTTAAAATAAAACCCCTTTTGATCCAGTTTCTATTGTGCTTAAACAAAGGACTGTATCCACGCAGAGTTTCATTTAATAGACATGTTCGAGTTAGAAAACAATCCTAGCTGATTCTTTTTTCTTTATTCTTTGTTCTTGGATCATCACAGGGAATTGCTTTAACTACTGATCAACTAATATTTTATGTTAAAAAATTGGCTTTCCCTACAAATGGTTATTTTTTCAAATAGGAAGAGAGTACCATGTGGAGCACAGAGTTCATATAGCATTAAATAGCCACTCCATCATGGTTCTTCATAATGCTAAATTTACTTAAGTGGAAGAGGAGCCAAAATCCATGGCCCTGCATGGCTAATGAGGCTTCCCAGAGCACTGGAAGGACACAGGTGGTTATCTATTAGCATCTTAGGCTGTTTGACTTACTTTCAAATTGCTTGTTAAGCCTCAAAGCTTAAGGTTGCAAATATATCTGGGGTAATAATTTTTTCAGGATTTTTTTGGCTATACTAGCTAATTTCCTTTAATTTCTATCCTAATTACAGGTATATTGGAGCATATTTTATCCTTAATTTTATGCTGCATGTGTAGTCAGTTTAACTCAGCACATAAAAACAGCTGAAGTAATTTTCTAAAAGGCATTAGTAAATTTGTAATTTTTGTAAAATAACCAGTACCCAGTGTTAGCATTCAAGAGCATGAACACAGCATTCAATTCATAAGATGATTGTGACTATTCAGAAAGATTCAGGTAGGCTCCATACATCCTAATCTTTAATCCTGGTTGCTGCAGTTCAGAGAGTGATTTTGAGAGCATAAGATAAAGCAAAAGTGATGGTATTCAAAATTGCTTGAATTAATTAGAATGCATTATTTTCATCTCTGTTCAGGATTCAATAGTTCACTTGGTTTCACTTAAATTCTTTGTATTCGGTTCATATTCAGTATGTGGTTCATTTGTGCATCGCTAAAGAGTGCTACTGCACAATGATTTTTTGTGCCTTGAAATATAATTAATGTAAAGCTGAATATCATTGATAAATTGAGGCTACTTATCAGTATTTAGCATATAGGGAAAAATGAAGTGGAATAATGTAATTTGTCTAAAGCAATTAGTTGTCTAAATTAGAGATAAAGGATTAAGGATGAGACATTTAAAGAACCAAACAGAATAAATATATGAAATGTTCAAAACTACAAACATGACAGTTTTAAGTTGGTAGCACATTGTAAAATAACAGACGCCTTTGTACTTTCTGTGGACAAACAGAGTACACAGTATTAAAAAGTGCCTAGGTGTGATACACATAATCACCTTATGTGATAGGTGATTATGTAATATATCACCTTATGTGATATGTGATGTGATAGCAGATAGGAAAGGCTGTGACGCGTTGAAGTCTTGAAACATGCTCATTGTGGAATGTTGCCACTAAAATGAGTGGGGACCACTGGCATAATATAGCGATGGAGAGAGCAAATCCTTCATTTGGAGAGGCAGAAAATAATACATTAAACAGCTTACAGCAATGTTACTTTTGTTGTCTGAAATATGTTGTGCTGCCTCTTGGACTGGAATGCACTTCAGCTGCCAGGAATCTGATCTACTGAATTTTTTGAGGGACTATAGGATAACATCTGACCACAGCCCTGTCCTATCAACTGGATGTGAGTAACAGCAAATATCAGATGGGTCAAGAAGTATGCCAAGTATCTCTGGGCACAAGTGGCATCTAACCTATATATATTAAAAATGCAAAATTCCGTTTTCTACTCTACCATGTTTCCAAAAGTGATTCGGCACAGATATAACATCATCTGCATATTGATCCACCAGTCCCTTGCCAACCTCTGTCATCACTTGTAACACAAAATAGATAAAATTTTGTGGCTCTTTTTCCCAAAGAACAAGAGAGGAGAAACTCACAATAGATTCTGGGATGTCTAGATGGTTGTAAGAAAACTCTCATCCTACTTAATGGGTCTTCCACAAGTGACAAGGACAACAAGAACTGCATGAATGTTAAAAAACCTATGGGCTACCTTCCTAAAAGAAACTGTGAGGTTACCAGTAAAGAGTTCCTGCAGAGTTAAAAATGTTTTCTTGGGCTTTTAAAGTAGATCAAACATTTTGGTATTTGGATAACAGAGAAAACATGACCTTTATTTGAATAAAACATACTGGTCTGTTACAGAGATTGAGAAGCAAGAATGACCCTGCTCCAAAGGGCAGAATCAACTACAAAACAAGAACTTTCACTGAAACAAGAATCCAGCTTATTTTCTCATTTTTGTGAAACACAGGATAGTATAGTTACCATCAGTACTGTCATGAATAGGCTCTGGTATGGTAATGAAGTACCTTTGAAATAATTATTTATGTATCACTTTTAGAACAGAACATAGAATATATTGGGATGACTTTGTAAATTTATTTTATGGGCAATTTCACAGCCTTTCTCTCCTGCTGAGAATTTGGTAATTGATATTGATTGTCCCTAAAGTGAGTGCAGGAGTCTGTGTAATGGTATTGCTATGGTCTATTTGCTTTACATGCATTGTAGCTGAGAAAATAAATAAGAGTCCCCATGTTAACAATTGTGTCACAGAGATCACTTTTGCATTTCTGGATCATGGGAATATATTACTAAACAGAGATAAATCCTCAGTAAAACATATAAAGTGTCTACTCTTACTTGAATGTCTGCTTTTAGACACATAGTGCAAGGCCTCTGACAGAGCTACTCTAATGTGTGATTCTAAAAGGCAAAAACTCGAAACTATAATGTTCCTGTGTTGGAGTCCAGGATATCAGGACTACACCTCAAATTGCCCTGGAGGGTCTGGGACCCTCGCAGAGACCCCAGGAGAATACAGTCTTTGATCTGTGTCCCTGGGAAAAGCTTCCAACACTCATGGAAGAAGCAAAAGCAGCAAAAATATAACTTAGATTATAGTTTAGTTTGTCACAGAAGTGAAACTTGTAGTTTTAGGTTTTGTAATATGGATATAAAAGAAGACAAGATGGAGGATTTGGGGTGTTGCCCTGAGTTCTCTCTTCTTCTTCTTTTTGCTCCTTGTACTGCAGTAGAGGTAGCACGTAGGCATTGGTAGAATAGATTTGAGGTAGAAGAAACGTGTTAGCAACAAGTTATGATTACTGGTACAGAATTGTAAATATAATATGTATTATCAGTTCATTGGTTATTAGAGTCCTTAAAACTTAGCAGCAGCCGCCATTCCACAGCTTTTGCAGCACATGCTTCAGCGTGTTAAACTCAGGGCTAGAGTGACATACTGAAGTTGTGATAAGAACTTAATAAACAACAAGAAAAACTGAGAAGCTTCCCTTTTATCTGGTACTGAACTTTGATAATAAGAAAAAATGCTCAAACACAGGAGCCCGGGTCATCTACAAGGTGCTCTACAAGTGGCTCTACACTCCTGGAACTGTCTTTAGAGGAAATCTCGACCCTCTTTTTTAACAGAAAACTGTATTTGGTGTAGACCTACAATATTACATACTATCATGTGTTTTGGCTGACTGCTATGGCTGTCAACCCACTGAAATGGAAGAGAATCTGAGTGAAGAGTTATTTTTCTTCTGTCGTGAAAAGTACAGATATGAAGGTCAGTGAAAGGTCAGGGGTGACTTCTTGCCATTCTATTTGCTTGTGTAGTGTGAAATTTTAATGCCAATTTTTTGGAAGAAAGAACAGATACACTTGTATCTAGCAGTGCACTATGACCTGTATATGGAAGTTACAGTCGTCTTTAGCTGAGCGCACTTTTTGTGGGAGTGTGGCAGATCAGAGTTCTGAATTCACGGGGCCCATGTGTCAAAAGGAGATGGAGCTTGCAAACAGACCAGGTGTATGTTCCTATTTTATTGCATGTTAATGTTCAGCACATTAGCTACAGCTAATCTCTTTTGTTTGTTACTCTGCTTGCTCTTAATTGTATTAGAAGGTGGAAAACTGAGAAGAAAATATTTTGATGACTTTTTCACCAATGTTTTCTTAGATAGTGTGAGACACTGGATCAGTAAAAGCATTGTTTTATTACTGGGTTGGAACCAACTCGTGGTAGGATGGAGGGCAGGGGAAGGGGCCAGGCCTGTGGCCTCATGGCAGCCATGGAACTCACATGGCAGGGCCCAGGCCATATCCCATATGGCAGGGCTGGAACTCACATGGAGTGGCTGTCAGTCAAAAGAGCAGGCTGGTAGCCTGCCCGCACCATACCCCCTAGAACCCCTGACCCAGCCTCTCTTTGGCTACACCCTGCCTGGGAGGCACTGAGTGGTCCCTGAGCCAGAGGCCTTGCCTGGGCAGGGTTGCCATGCTGACCAGACCACATAAATACAGAAGCACATAAGCTCCCCTTCCTCTTTCTTTTCTGGACTGATTGTCACCGTGTGAAGGACTCTCGGCAGTAACCTATTTTTCTCTTATAGTAATCTCTTTCTTTACTCCTTCTCTTTTTTCCTATCTTTACTTCTGTTACTTCCCTTAATCTCCTTTCTTTCTTTACTCTTTTGGTGCTTAATATTTTGAATCACTTAAAACTGGTGGGTTGGATTCTGCTAAGTTGTGTGGGCTGGCATTTACCGGATGCTTTGTGAAATTTGTACCTTGATTGCATGTTAACACTTTATAACTTTTTCCAAAATCTTTATTTTCTCACTAAATTAAAGGAGATATCTTGGGAAACATATGCAGTGTTTTCTCTTTACATGATCTCAAGGTATTAAAGAACCAAAAGGCTTTGCAAAAGTTCAGTAGACAAAACTCTTGGAGCCTTAAATATAAGTAAAATGCCTGGGCAAGCATGTGGCTTGAACCTGGGATCTTACAGACATGTTGTTAACATCTGCATCTCTGATTAGTTTGACTATTTCTGTTTGAAGTTTTAGAGAACTGAAAGCACTTCCTGAAGAAGGTATGCACTGTTGTCACAGTCCAATACTCTTCGACCAGTTTCTTTTAGATATTCCATATGTGGAAAGTACAATATTTAATATCAAATTTACTTATTTAAAAATAATTGATATTACACATGTTTTCTGATTTAACAAAGTGATACAAAATATACTGAAAACACAATACAAACCTAAGTTACACTTTGCAAAATATAATAACTGTAGTGGGTGTCCCTAGCCACCACAAAGGAATATATTGATTGAAGCTAGCAGCCAGCTCAAGCCCATTGTGCTCTTTTTTATTTATTTATTTTTTTTTTGCTCTACTTTTGCTAGTTGTCTACATTTACAATCTATATTGGACTGAACCACTTATTCACTCCCCAGCGCTCTGGCTAACTCTTTTAATAACTGGGGGAGAAACATTTACACAAGTTGATCCACTCAGCTTGGCAGCTGTTTTTCTAAAACAAAGGCTGCCTTCCAGTCCCCTTAGTGTTGAGATAAAGTCAGCTTCTTTGCAACAGCTGTCATGAGTCACAGTCAGTATTACTCCCTGAAATACACAGACACAGCCCTCTTGCCCTTCTCCTCTGAGACTTCTTCCATTACAAGGATTTATTGGCCAGTCATAAATATGCAAAGCAGTATTTTTTTTCTTTTTCTTCCAAAAAATTTGAAATTACACGATTCATAAGTGTAGCAGGTACCAAAATGAACCAGATAGTAGTGCAATTCTTCAGGTTCTTTAAAGAACCCTTAGCTTTTCCATACCCACCTCTTTTTAGAAGATGAACACGTGTACTGTTCTAATTGGATGTCTGAACAAATTCCTGTTTATATTGATACATAGTTCCCAATAGTATACCTCTGGCTGTGTCCTCGAAGAAACACCTATTTAACAAAGGCATGTAGAAGCTCACTCCTGTAATGATCCCTCAAGAGGAATTTAATTTTTAATTAAGTGAACCAGTGTGTTTATTCTTGCTATGTAGCTGATTTATCAGGGCTTTGTTAGCTGTATAAGGGAAAGAGGCTAAATTAAAAACACCTTTAAAGAGATGATAGGGGATTGACCTTTGCTGTCATCTGGAGGACAATATATAAACACAACTTTGAGAAGATTGTTCCACAGAGGTTAGATAATATCTGTTAAAAGGCATCTTCAGTAGCGGCAGATTGGTGGGAAGAAACCTAACCAACATGACTAAATGATTTGCACGGAAATTGCTGAGTTACTTCTAGATTATTAATATAAGGAATCTAGTGTAGCACCGTTTACCACTTTAGAAAAATTAAATGATCTTCAGGTCCCCTGATGTTAAAGTCGTTAGTAAAGGACTATGGTTTATCACAAGATCACCATTACTTTCCTGAATATAGTAGTCAGAAATTTGAGTAGAATAGCATGAAGAGACTTCCAGAAAAATTTTGCTGCATTGAAGTTGGTAGCAAAACTATTAATTATTTCAGCAGGACAGAAATTTTATACAAGATCTTCCTACTCCATCCCTAATGCAGTATAATCTTTATGCCAGAACTTCATTCAAACACGTAAGAACCATTATTTTGTTAGTAAAGTCCTTTTGCTGGGATAAATAGATTTGAGCATACATGTCTTGGCAAGTATAAGGCTGGGAATGAATTGTGTGCTGGTGACTCAAGGCAGAATGTATCTTGGCAAATCACTCCTATAACAGTAAATTTATAACAACAAAGTGATACTTGATATGACTCTTTGACTCCCATTATCTCTAAAAAAATGTACTTTGTAGTGTAGCTATTACAGATTATACTTTAATAAGATCATATTTTATGGTAAGAGATTATATCGCTAAAAAACTTTAAAAATGTTCAGCTGCTAAGAAATAGAAAAAAATGTAAAGCTTACTTATAGAGTGTTTTTGTGTTTTTCTGGAAGAAATTATTGCACATAAACCAATATTAATAAATTACTAGTCTACCATTCAATCAGTAGAAAGAATATGAATTCGAACTTTTTACTATCTTTTCTCTTGTCTAGCCATTTGGATTACATGGGTATGTGGTCTTTGTTCTTGGGACACCAAGGGGAACTGACCTTAGTGATTTTTTCAGGTGACTCTGCCCTCATTTATGCCTTAGTCACCACTCCAGGGATACAATTAAAACGTAATTATCTAGACAGTAGGGGACAGAAGTTAATGAATTGGAAAGCAGTATTGAAATGTAGCCTTTACTAGCTAACTTGCATGTTTACTGACTCTGTGAAATCATGTCCTTGGAAAGGCAGCTGCAAAATTGACAGTTTCAAAGGGAAGCCCTTCAGATATTTCCTTATGGCTTTTGTGTATGGAATTGCATATTGACTTACAGATGTGGACTCATGAAACCATTCGAAGTGACATTCAGAGCAATTTCCAGTAATGCTTGTAGGGCTGAAAGTCAGATTGATTTTAAGATGGATCCTATTTAGTTTATGAAAGAGTTTGTGTTTGATAACTAGTATTTGGACTAGATCAATCTTCTTTTGCTGGGACTTTCTATGCTACCTTGGGTGTGGCTTGTGGACAGTGTATCGTCCACCAGGAACTCCAGGTCCTTCTCCATACAGCTGCTTTCCAGCAGGTGAGTCTTCAGCCTGTACCAATGCCTGGGATTGTAATTACCCAGGTGCAGGACCCTGCATTTGCCTTTGTTGAATTTCATATGGTTTTTCTCTGCCCATCTCTCCAACCTGTTGAGGTCCTTCTGAAGGGCTGCATAACATTCTCGGGTATAGAATCACAGAATTAACCAGGTTGGAAAAGACCTTTGAGATTGTGAAGTTCAACCTATTAACTAACACCATCTTATCCACTAAACCATGGCGCTAAGTGCCATATCCAGTCCTTTTTTAAACACTTCCAGGGACAGTGACTCTATCACCTCCCTGGTCAGCTCATTCCAGTGGCCAATTACTTTTTCCGTAAAGAATTTTTTCCTAACATCCAGCCTAAACTTCCTCTGGCGCAGCTTGAAACTGTGTCCTCTCACCTGCTCCTCCCAGTTTTGTTGTCAGTGAACTTGCTGAGGAGATATCTGTCCTTTCACCCAAGTCAAACAATCCTGGGCCCCTTATTGAACCTTGGGAGACACCACTAGTGACAGGCCTCCAAATAGACTCTGTACCTCTGGTTGTGATCCTCTGAGATCTGCTCCTCAGCCAGTTCTTAATCCACTTCACTGTCCACTCAGTGGACAATATAAATAAATCCACATTAAACATAATGATAATTGGCTGATGTATTCAGGCTTCGTTCCTTGGCCTTCTGTTCTGTGCAGTTCACAGAATTCACATCTGCAGATTATAATTATGAATAATCAGGGTTGCAAAAAAATACGTTTCGTTTTCTATCAGAATTTTTCAGCCTCTATTAGTAACACCATTTTGCTCTACTGAAGATCGGAATGTCCCTAAACCACCTGTACCATAGTGGAGTTTGGATTTAGCATTTGAAATGGTGAGCTGAGTAACTACTGACAGAAATTAAAGTAATGTGGCTTTGATTGATGTATTTTCCTGTAAAGACATTATTTTTCATTCCCATAGCAGAAGGTACTTATTTCTCTTTTTCTTTGTAAGGCAAAGAATAGGAAAAAAAGAAAAAAAGAAGATTTTTCCTATGCTTTTCAAACAATCTCTGTTGCATAGTGATGAATAAAATGCATGATATGCATTTTTTCACATGTTGCTTATATAGCATTGCCTTTAAGGTGCTTTTCAATACTTCCTAGAATAACCATTCTCCATAACTTTACCAGGCAATGAAGTGAGACTAACAGACCTGTAGTTTCTGGGGTCCTCCTTCTTGCCCTTCTTGAAAAATTTGGGTTTTTTCCAGCTTCCAGTCATCTGGGACCTCTCTGGATTTCCAAGACCACTGAAAAATCAAAGAGAGAGGTTTTGTGATGACATCAGGCAGCTCTTTGAGGATTCTAGGATGATCCTATCAGACTGCATAGCTTTGTAGAGATCCAGCTGGAGCAGCAGATCTTGCACAATTTCAGGGTCAGGCTCAGTCATTATCCTCCAATTAGGGCACTGAGATCCCCTTGGTCCCTCATCTGTGTTGAAGACAGAGGCAAAGAAACTGTTAAACATCTCTGTCCCTGTTTGTGAGGTGAATCATCCTCATCCTGTAATGGGCCAATGATATTTCTATGTTACCTGTTGCCATTAATATATTTGAAAAAAACTCTTTTTATTGTCCCCCACATTTCTGGCCAGCTTCAACTCCAGTTGAGCTTTGGCCACACGAATTTTCTCCCTACAGTGGCAAGCAGCCTCTGAATTCTTTCCATGTCACTTGACCTTGCTTCCACTGGGCATACACTTTCCTTTTTTAGCTTTATTTCTAAGAGATCTCTGCTCAGGCCTTCTGCCTCACCTGACTGACTGCTGACATTTGGGAATTGCCTGCTCCTGTGCCCTTAGGAGGTGATGTTTAAAAAGTGACCAGCTCTGATGGACCCCAGTACCTGCAAAAACATTTTCCCAAGGGACCTGACTTACTAATTTCCTGAGAAACCTAACATCTGCTCTACTCATGTCTGAAGCTGAGGTTTTGCTGGCACTTTTCCTCCTGTCGACAGAGATTTTAAACTCGATCACTTCACGGTTGCTGTGGCCAAAATGGCCACCAATCTCCACTTTGCTCATGAGATCCATTACGTTGACAAGCAACAGATCAAGGAGGATGTCTTTCTGAGGGCATCTGAGGACCTGTTCCATAAAGTTGTCATCCAGCTTTTTTAGGAATCTTCTGGTCTGGGTTGTACCAGCTGTGTGATGTTCCTGGCTAATTTCTTGCAAGTTGAAGTCCCCCATAAGGACAAGGGCTGTTGACTTGGAAGTGTCCGTTAAAGAATACTCCCTCAAAGAATAATTCATCATCATTCTGGCTAGGAGGTCTATAGAAGACTCCCATGATGACACATTATTTCTTTGCTCCTTGATTCTTACCTAGAGGCTCCCAACTGTGCCGTTGCCAACTGTGAGCTCCATGCATTCTAATCCTCCTATTACATAGATTGCTACTCTAACAAAGGCAGGGAGGCCCTGCAGAGAGACCTTGACAAATTAGAGGACTGGGCAATAACCAACCATGTGAAGTTCAACAAGGAGAAGTGCTGGATTCTGCATCTGGGATGGGACAACGCTGGATGTATGTACAGACTGGGAAATAAGATGCTGGAAAGCAGTGCCACAGAAACAGACCTGAGGGTCCTGGTCAACGGCAAGTTGAATATGAGTCAGCAGTGCCCCGGCAGCCAGGGGGGCCAACCGTGTCCTGGGGGACATCAGGCAAAGCATCACCAGCCCATCAAGGGAGGGGATTGTCCTGCTCTGCTCTGCACTGGTGTGGCCTCACCTTAAATATTGTGGCAGTTTTGGGCATCACAATATAAGAAAGATATTCAGCTATTAGAGAATCTCCAAAGGAGGGCAATGAAAATGGTGAAGGGCCTTGAGAGGAAGCTGTATGAGGAGGGGCTGAGGTCCCTTGGTCTGTTCAGCGTGGAGAAGAGGAGACTGAGGGGAGACCTCAT
>WEIV01021231.1:77876-104391 GCA_013390005.1 Calyptomena viridis
CTCACTGGCTGTGACCTTATTCCCCTTGGTTGGACAGGAGAACCTGGCCTCAGGTCATTGGACAATTAATGTAAACAATATAGTCTGATATATAATTCTGTAACTGCGCAAGAAGAAAGGCAGACATGTTCTGACTTCTTAGAAAGCAGACATGTTGAGAGCAGACCCTCTGCCTGGCCAGACACCTGGCCAGGGGGAGTCTTGTATCCAGAGCTTTCCAGGCAGTTTGCCTGGGGAACCATGGATGCAGAGTCTGCCGGTAGGTATTAGAGCTCTTGCTGCTGCTTAGATGCTTAAGTTCTCTCTGCATAGAAATTAGCAATCTTGTAGATAAATAAAGCCTCTGAACATTTCTTGGAGTCTACCCTCTCGTCATTATGCCTCCTGAGCCGAGTAACACCCAGAAAAACCATACCTCCCCAGGGAAGTGGTAGCGTCACTAAGCCTGACAGAATTCAAGAAGCATTTGACCACTACTCTGAGGCAAATGGTGAGACTCTTGGGGTTGCTTCTGTGCAGGGCCAAGAGTTAGACTTGATCCTTGTGAGTCCTTTTCCACTCAGCATATTCTGTGATTATCAGGAACAAATAGCAGGAGTTCTAATCAGTCTTATGGATTGCTTATGTATTCTAGTCTTTTAAACTAATTTATGTTTTACAAAATTCTAATTAGAGTGCAATAATACTCTGAGAAATTACTCCTAACAAGGCTAGGAGGGGACAATCGCAGTTATTGTTTCTATTTTATTTCCTGGCCTCTTAAAGAATGCTGTATAAACCGTATCAGGAAAATGAACTTTTAAAATATCCAACTATGCAAATTTAATCATCTATGGAAGTCATCAGGGGAGCATCTTACAGTTTTCAACACATTATCTGTAGTATTTTTTAAAGGACGTTTTGTGAATGATATTGAAATACATTGATGATGCATGAGCCAGAAAATAATCCACGTTTTACATGTGTGTGTCAAAATTTTATGTGTTGTGATTAAAAAGGTTGAAAATATTTTTTTCCATAGGAATTCATAGAGGTGAAAAGTACAGTTCACAAATGCACTAAAATGTGCTTTACAACAAACACATTCATGTGTTTGCCAAGCTGTATCTTTGTGGGCTTGTTCTAGTATGTATGTTTGCCTTTTGCAATGAGTGATCATGTCTGCTTATGTTCCCCTTGTAATCCATTATAAACTTTGTATCTTTTCTGCAGAACTGCTGTTTAGCCAATAATTTCTGATCCTGTGTCATGCAATTTATTATTCTTGGATCTATATGTGTACTCTTCCCTGCTGAACTGCATTATTTTAATCAGTCTGTTTTCATATTTATCAAGATGGTATTAAATTCTAATACTGCTCTCTACCATCATAGTGGTATGTTCTAGGGTGATATCATGTACTGATTGAGTGAGAATAATCTCTTATACTTTTCAGGTCTTCTGTTGGTCCGGGGTCCGAGAGGCATAATGACGAGAAGGCTGACTCCATGAAGTTTTGTTGTGTGTTTAACTACTTGCATGCTGGCATTCTACAATCTAATCCTAAGCATTCTAAGCATAGCTAAGCACATCTTACCTTTTTAGCAGACTCTGCACCCCTGACTTCCCAGGCAAACTGCCTGGAAAACCCTGGATACATGACTCTGCCTGGTCAGATATCTCTTGACCAGGCAGAGGGTCTGCTCTCTAAGAAGTCTGCAACATGTCTGCCTGCTTCTTGCTACGCAGTTACAAGTTATATATCAGACTATATTGTTTATACTAAATACCCAATGATCTGGGGATCAAGTTCTCCTGTCCAACCACAGGAGACAAGGTCATGTGCAGTCAGGGCAACACTTCTGCCCATGCTCAGGAGAAATTTGGCCTACAGCATAAGCCACAGTCTTTAATATATGTATTAACTAATGCAAATATATTGAGAACAAATAAAGAACTCTGCATACTGACATTTAGTATGTCTTTCCATTTTGATGTAAACTAATGGTATTAAATTTCTGCTAAGAATTTTCCAGCTAGTTTTTCAATCTATAATAGTTTTTATGTAATAGTTTTGTCTGGACCAGGCTTCCCTAGCCTGTTTGTAGGAATGTCATGTGAGAAAATGTCAAAATATTACTAGTCTTAAGAAAGAGAGGAAATTGAGTACTGTGAAAAGTGTTCCTGGAAAACCTTACCAGGTTACTGGGAAAATTGTTTTGATGTGTTTTGTCTCTGACAAAGCCATCTGTGCTGCTCTTCCTCACTGTCCCCTTCACAACTCTTTCAGCTGGTTTGGCCATCTATTCCTGGACTGAGGTTACACTGCATTACAGAATATTCTGAGCTGGAAGGGACCCACAAGCATCATTAAGTGAATGGCCTGTAAGAGATTGAACTCACAACCTTGGTGTTATTAGCACCATGTTTTAAGTAACTGAGCTCATCTCAGGGTTGATGGTTCTTCAGCTCACAACTTTCTGTAGACATAAGTCTGTGTCATCTGATCCTCTTATCCTCTGTCACTTATCCTCTTCTGCAAAATAACTGTTAACATATCTGAGATTGCCTGATTCCATTTCTTAAATTTATATGATTAAATTCTTCATTTAAAATTCTTCATTCAAAACCAACTAAGCTATATAAATATCCTGTAGTTTGGAGCTTCCCTACTTTTCTTTTTCTCTCTCCTACTACTTTAATTTTCCCTAGGAAAAAACCCACCCCATAACAAAAACAAACAAAAAAACTACCAAACCAAAAACCAACACAGAAATGCATATATATGCAAATAGAAGACCAGACATTCTGTATATTGCATTTTTATTGTTCTGTGAAAATTGGAGCCTTTATTGTTACTTGGCTATATTAGTAATTTAAGATAATTTTCAGATATAAAACGTGCTGCAAAATAGTTGTGAAATGATGAGCTCTCCTATGAAATTGTTCAGTTTCACACTCAGGAATGCATTCATCTTATCACAACAAGAGGGCAGCACTGCTGAACTGAAATATTGTTTCAGTGTTGATAAGGTTTGGCCTTAACTGGAACTGGATTAATAAAATATCTTGTAGATAGAAGGTATTACACAGAATCTGCAGAGATAGAGAGAAAGCAGAATTATTGCCACACACTTGCCAAGGAAAAAACTGCAAAAAGCTTTGAATATGTAAAGTACTTTAGAAATATTAAACTTTATCACTGTAATATATGTTTAGTATATATATAGTTTAGTTTATATATATTTAGTTTTGTTTATATATAGAACTGATAGGGGCTAATAGGATGCAGTCTTTCATGATTGCTGATGTTCTAATACATAACTTTGATCTTGTTTGAAAGATGATTTCAGGTTCAAGACTGGTATTGGGATCTTTAAGATCAGCATTGTTTCTGCAAAAACTTGGGTATTCTTATAACATCACTTTCCAAACTCAGAAATATTATGGACAATGTCCAAGAAGACATTTGAAATTCTATATACAGTAACCACTTCAGGAATATTTTATGAAGATACTATCAAGATTTTTATTAAGATCAGGATTATCCATTTACCACTTCTGTTGAAATGTGAAGCATCTGCAATTGTCAGTATATCTGTATGTGTCCTTAAAGCCTGTTTTAACCTCTAAAACAACAAATTGTGGGGTTTCTCTCCCCCCATAAAACTCCTAAAAACATAAACTGTCTATTTGCCATCTTGACTGTGTTCTCAGCCTTGTTTCCAAAGGAAATGTGCTTACAGAACAGTGGTGCCAGTTTGCATCCTTTAGTCTGGTGGACAACTTTATCCCCTCAGAAAGAATGCTGGAAGGCTTGGGGGTTCGTATCTCACATCCTAAGTGTTCCTCTTCAATGTCTGTCCTCCTGCTGGGTGCCAGAAGGTGGTAGGTGATGTTGCAGAAGGGAGGAGGTGGCTGGCAGGGCACCTATGGTCCTGGGCCACATGGGCTTTTTGCCCAGCCAAGGAATGAGACAGAGAGGGGACATGGGTGAGAGCTGAGAATGGCTGTGGTGTAAAGCTGATGATACTGGGGTTCATCTAACAGTGAATCATAAAGTATAGCTTTTGCTAGCTTTTCTACTCACAGGACTAATTGTTGCATTACCATTTTATCATCTTTATTACTGATACAGAAATACATTAGAGGATTAAACTGTTGGTTTTTGCTCTATTGGATATTTAATCTGCTAGTTATTTTATATATTCATTAAAACAGAGATTTCTCTGATCTGAGTTTCTCTTAAGAGAAAAAACACCTTTTTTATTTTAAGCAGAATTTTGACCTTGCTTTTTTTACCCTTTGACTCACTTTTGGTCCCAGCTCTTTATTAATCTAAAGGAATATAGGAATTATCTTCTCCATAATACTGATGTTCCAGTTCTGGTGTGTCTAAAGGCAGCATTTGAGTGACATAATTGAACTTGGTGCTGAGACTGTTTTAATTACATTATTTTTAATTATATACAGTACATTATAATTATAGAGACTGAGACACAGGGGTTCCCATCTATTAAGATCCTCTGCAATGCATTTGCATAATGGTACCTATTTCTGTGTGCAGTGTTACACTTTTTGATGGCTTTATTATGGGTGGAAGGTGGATTTTATTTTCAAGTTCATTTACGTTTGTGTTTCCAGGAACCATATGTGAAAGCCACCTGACAGCCTTCATTCTCCTGCACTGAAAAGATGCATTTTAAACAACATATTAGAATTAGAGGAAAAATTAAAGAAGCTTCTTTTCTGCTTGTTACAGTTCCTGCACAAGACAAGGCTTCTGAAGACTCAACTGGGAAACAGTTTTTATAAGTCAGAGAGCACTCATGTAAAAGATGAATAATGCCCTACCTCTCTTCACCACAAAAATCTCATGGCTACGGTCAAACGCATGTTGAGAAGGGACATGTATTTACTGGAACATATAGATTTCCCAAAGTGGGCTTTCATCTCTGCTACCCTTCTTAAATTTCATTTTTATGTCCCTGCTGTGGGACATGTACCTTGCATGGAGTGTGGAAGCTTCCCTGGAGTCCCTGAAAATGTCTCAGTGCAAGACTGTGTCCTCTCCACTGGCACCCAAACCATGCAGGAAAATTAATTTCCCTTTGCAGAAATGTTATGATAAAAGGCTGTCATAGACCTGGTTCTCGCATCAGCACTGAGGTTACTGATGTTACCTAACACTGAGTGGGCTCAAAATCGCTGGTCTCAGCCACGGGAGAGGTGCTGTGTAGTCAGTCGTATTGCAAGACTATTTGGTTATGGTGACCCTGTTCCTTTGAATTTTGTGGTACATTTTGAAGATACATAGCACCTTTAATTTTTGAAAATGTTAATAGGCTCAGAGTTTTCTGATACATTCACTGCTGTCATTTACTTAGGCTGTTGTTAAATGTTTCCTAAGCAGCTGCCACTCTGATACTACATTAGTTCACTGCGCCTAACCCCTGTACCTTTTTCTCTCACAGAGCAATATTTCTTTGCTTGAAATTCCTTTCTTGTGGAATTTGGGGGATTTTTTTTTTCCTACTGAAAACTTTCACTCTAAAGTGAGACACAATAGTAAATACAGTGAGGAACAAATAATAATTTGTTTGGGAATAGCAATCTCTAAACTAAATGAATGTCTGACTCCAGAGAGTTATTTTTGAATACCTGTAATTAGCAGTCTGGAATCTGGACCATAAGTAAACATCTAAATATAACTGCATTATTCAGTAATTTATGTTTGGTCTTTGGAAAGAAATGCTGCCCTTGGTGAGGTTTGGGGCACAATCAGATGACTAACTCATCTAATTTGCCTAAATACCCCATACAGTGTGCTCTTTTCTATTTTCTCCTTGCAAGTGGATATTTCCCTCCCCTAGTTCAGATTACTGCTTTTTCCATCTATTTTTGACCTAAATAATTTTGTGCAGAACTGGTAAGACTAGTCATACAGGTAAACTGCCATATAGAGTGGGGAAGGAGGCATAATTCTCAGTATAGCAAGGTAGTGATACACAGCTGGAGATAGTAATGATTTACCTTGGATCAGAAATTGATAAGATTATTTAGTCTGTAAATTCTGGGAATACTAAACTGCTTTCATTAGCACACCAAACTATCAAACTTGTCAGATGTTTTCTAGTGATACTTTATGACAGTAAACAATTAATGGAAAAATCAACTCTTTGCCTCTCTGGAAAATCTTGTCTTGTAACTTTCTAGTATTTAGTAATTAATTCAATATTTAATAAATTTAATATTTGTTTTAATTAACTAAGTATTTAATAAGAAAAAGTATGCTAGGTCTAGTTCAATCTAAAATAAAATTAATCTTTTCAATGGAACAAAATAAAATATTTAAATTCAAATTGTCTATGAGTATTTTCTTAAACCAATTTTCTTGAGTCCATTGCTGACTTAGTTATAGTTTGTGTCCCTTTTTCCCTTATCAGCCACACTCCCTGAAGCACTATATTTTGCATCATGCAGTGTGTTTTTTTTTCTCTGCCCAAGCTCTACATTGTGAATTATAAGACTCACATCACTATTGATGCATTTCAGGAGAGGCAATTTCACCACTATAGTCTGGCCCAAATAGAAAACAAGCTTCATACACATACAAGGGTATTGTCATATCAGAAACAAAACTAATGCTGTCCTTGTTTAGAACAAACTTGCTTGTATAAATTCTGAATTGAATTTTGGACCTTCCACCCTTTAAAATGTATTTGTATTCCAAAATGTGGTCCTAATTTGGGAGAGTTGAGCTGTTTATGTGACTCGACTTTCTTTTCAATAGAATCAGTCATAAGTCCTCAGAATATGCTGTAAAAATTTTGGTTTTGTTAGTTATTCCTTTGATATTGAACAGCAGGAGTGAACAATTCCAAAATTGTTATTAGGGCTTTTTTTTGTCTTTTTGCTGTGATCATTAATTAGTGCTGGTAACACTAAATTTCATCTTTCATTTTTATCACTCGGCCATTCAATAGCATGCTTTAATTTTGAATGACCTGAATACATTACTGTGGAGTGTTGGCCTTGGACAGAAGCCAAACCCCCACCTAGTTGTTCACATACTCCTTGTAAGGACTTTAAGAATACGGTCAAAGCCACAGAAGGAATTTGTCATAAGATAAACCATCACTGTGGCGAGTTGGGATAAGTACAAAAGGGAAGAATTTAGCACATTCTTGTTAACACATTGAGACAAAAATTTCCAGTGTGGCAAACTGTATAAGCAACTGCTTATACACGTATCACCCCAACTTATGGTGATCCCACCTGTGCCCTATGAATATCTGGAACTTGGACTGTATAAAGGTGGTAACCCCAGAAGAATGACCAAGGGTGAAGAAGGACCAAGGGTCCATGTACACTGGATCCATGGGTGGTGACTAGCTTCTGCTTGATTTCTCTTTCTCTCTCCCTCCTCCCCCTTCCTCTCTCCCTCCCTGCCCTATTTTCTATTTCTTTCTATCTCTCTACATCACATTTACTATTAAATAAAACCTGTATTATTGATTTTGGCATATGGACTTAATATTGTACCTTAATTCAGGCAGAGGCATCTCTCACTAATGGGATCATAACAGTGCTCTCCACTTACCAGGAGGGGACAGTAAGGAGGGGAGAAAATAGTAAAAACAACCCCAGAAGCAAGATAAAGACCAATCACCATAGTGGGTTAAAAATAAAGACCTGATGTGGGGAAAGTTAATGGTCAATTGAGTATTTGATTGCTGATTTGAGTAGTGGGAAACAAAAAGACACACACGAAACCAACATCTCTCCTCCATCTTCCCCAAGCTCAATTGCACTTTTTCTCTCCAGACCCCCTCCTTCCCTCTCTCTGTTCCTGCAAGTCACATTGAGCCCCTTCAGTGCGGCAAGGAACAGTATTGCATGATGGTCCACCAGGACACAGTGATTCCTCTCTGCTGTTCTTTCCTCCTTACACTTTTCTTCTGTTTCAGTGTGGGCTCTCTATGGGCTGCAAAGAGTACCTGCTCCACCATGCAAGGCATAACCTCATGCTCCCACTTCGTGTACTATAAAGATGATTCACACTTGGGTTTAGCTGGAAGTGAGCACTTTTGTAGCCTCTGCAGCACTACATCTCATGCATTCTGCATCAGAAAATTTTGCCAGTTCCACTGGCAATATTTAGTACAATTTTAAAAAAGAGTATAGATTTGTATAAAATTAAACCATTAGACTGTCTTGTGAATTTAAACTTAGCAGTTGGATCTGTAGACATATAAGCTCATGTAATATATTTGTTACAAGAAAATGCCCTATACCATTCTCAGGAATCAATATTGGGAGTGGTGCTGTTTAACATCTTTGTTGGTAACACAGACAGTGGGATTGAGTGTACCCTCAGAAAGTTTGCCAACACCAAGCATTGTGGTACAGTTGATAGGCTGGAGGAAAGGGATGCCATCCAGAGGGACCTTGACAGGCTTGAGAAGTGGGCCTGTGCAAACCTCATGAAGTTCAACAAGGCCAAGTGCAAGGTCTTGCACTTGGCTTTGGGCAATCCCAAGCACAAATACAGGCTGGCCAAAGAATGGATCAAGAGCAGCCCTGCCAAGAAGGACTTGGGGGTGCTGATTGACCAGAAGCTCGGCACATCTTGGCAATGTACACTCAAAGCCCAGAAAGCCAACCATGTCCTGGGCAGCATCAAAAGAAGTGTGACCAGCAGGTCAAGAGAGGTGACCCTGCCCCTCTGTATGCTGCTCTTGTGAGACTTCACCTGGAGTACTCTGTGCAGCTCTGAGACCCCAACAGAAGGAAGATGTGGACCTGTTGGAATGAATCCAGAGGAGGCTATAAAGATGTTCAAAGGATTGAAACACCTCTCTTATGTAGACAGGCTGAGAGAGCTGGGGCCATCCAGACTGGAGAAGGCTCCAGAGAGAGACCTTATAGCATCCTTCTAGTACCTGAAGGGGGCTTACAGGAAGCCTAAAAAGGGACTTTTTGCAAGGCGATGTAGGGTTAGGACAAGGGGGAATGGCCTTAAGCTTAAAGAGGATAGGTCTAGATTAGATATTAGGAAGAAATTCTTTCCTGTGAGGGTGATAAGGGACTGGACCAGGTTGTCCAGAGAAGTTGTGGATGCCCCATCCTTGGAAGTGTTCAAGGCCAGGTTGGATGGGGCTTTCAACAACATGATCTAGTTGGAGGGTGTCTCCATTCATGGCAGAGGGTTTAGAACGAGAAGATCTTTAAGGTCACTTCCAACCCAAATCATTCTATGACTCTATGATCCTTCATGTATGCTGCCCTCAAATGCAGTGCTGCAGCTCTGTCTAAAATCACACATGATGATTCTTTGCTCAGTACTTTTGAACAGGCTTCACAAATTATACACAGCCAAAAGGAATCTCTCTTTCATCATCAACAGGTCCTATTACTAGTCAAGGGCAGAGTTTTGTTCCTGTTGTGGAAAGTAGTTGATACAACATGAAAAATGTGTGCAAAAAATCTTACACAGTGGAAAGGATACATAGTGACAAAGGGAAAAATTGCATTGAAGACTAAGAGGGCTGGATGGCCTGAGTCACAGAGTACAGAAAAAATAAGAAATTATAAATAGAGTGAATAATCGAAAAGAAGAATGAAATAATTTCATTAAAAGAGAAAGATTCCTTATCTGAGGAGATTCAAACCCAGATAGAACATGAAGAAAGTAATTTTCTTTCAGATGAGGTCCATTATTTTAGAAGACTGGGCAACTGAGCCTTCCCTCTTTCAGTGGTGTATGCAGTCCCTGAATGTGCATTCATCCCTCCTGCCTGCCAAAAAAACTGTTGACACCAGAAAAAGGTCTAATGAAGGCTAATGCTTCACGCTGGTTGTCTCTTGCTGAACACCTATTTCCATTGCATTTCCACCAAATTATATACACATATTCCTTTGCTGCAGTCTGGAAATAAATTCTAATTTGATTTCAGCAAGTCAGTCATAGGTTGTGCTGTGGCAGTATTTAATCTACTGCTCTCTTTAGGATGATTTGCCACCTTAGATATAAAGTCAGAAAGATTTTGCTTTCACCTTGACTGTTTTGTTTTATTCTTCCAGATACATTTTGCTCTTGCCTGTGTTACAGCCTGAATAGAAAGTAAGCACATGAGTTAGCTCATTTTGCAGACCTATGAATTTGATTTTTCTTTGTTGTTTTGCATTTGCTTATACTATTTGTAAGACTGATAGCTCTGATCACCGGTGTGTTCTGAACACTGAGCAGACAATCAAATCTGCAACTTTCATTTTACAATCTCAATTAGAACTCTGTATTCCAATCAATTGAAGAATAAATAGAAATGTGCTGACTCATTTGGAAAATTAATGGTATTGGCAGTAAAGGAGAGTGGACAGAGCAGGTGTTTGATGTCTGCCCTTGAGTAACTAAACCACTAAAGCTAGGATTGGATTCGGGACCAGGTATAAGGTTTGAAACAAAAACATTTTCTGGTGCGCTAACTCACATCAGTCATATTCCATCACTCACTTGGTTTCAAGCCAAAGTGCCGTAACAATATTTTTCCAGATGGGGAATGCCTGAGCTGATTATTTTGGAAAACAACTTGCCTGAGGATATTTTCTCATTGCTTGCATGCAAGGAAGAACATTACATATGATTTATGTAATAAAAAAATATACTCGCCCACACAAAAATGGATATTAAAAAAGGGAGCAGTTCTCTTCAGCAATATTTTTCTCTTTTTCAAGTATCAAAATAGCGATTTATTTCTGAAAAAAAGGCTAAATTCTCAGACCATGCTTTGATTAGTCCTATTGGAAATCAGTTCAGTAAGATTTGACAAGACACAAGTGTGAAATGACTGTTCTGTAAAACATAAGAAATAGAAACAACAACCCCCCCAACAAAACAAATACCACTCTACTCCCCCATCTACCCAATAGTTCTGAATTGGGATAATTTCTCCAAAAAAAGCAGGAAACAGAAACATTTAACTATGCTCCCAAACAGCCTAAAGGTGAAGACAGTCTTCAAGTTATAGGAGATCTGAAATCAAGGTCCAGATCCAGCAGTTATTTTAGTTATTTACACAAAGAGAAATATCTGTAAGATTATATAATTGTTGCAGCTCTGAGATAAGAATGTTTGCCTGTCATATCCTAGAAAGTGTCTGCAGCTACTCACCTTCTTCGGCCCAGCAGCTCAGATGTGGGGGATTTGAAAGATCCACTCTTAGCAGAACTGCTGCTGGGTACTGTCTCACCTGGGACATAAGAGAATGAGGCTCAAGTCTAGTCGCTAATTCAGGCAAGCAGGCAGTGACCATGTGCTCCTCATGTTTTGAAGGTGCCCGACAGCTAGGTTTTAACATGGTGCTTAGTTGTATAGTTTAGTGGTGGACCTAGTTGTGTCAGGTTAATGGTTAAACTTGATGATCTTAAGGGACTTTTGCAACCAAAATGATTCTATTATTCTATTTTGGGGTACCCTGCTGCCAGTATATTGTGCAGAAGAGCAAGCTGTCCTAAAAGAAGGGTTGTAAAAACTGATGCCACAAAAAGATCATTTTTTAGAGATCTTTTTCCCTGATGAAATTCTACACTGTCATAACATTCACAAATGGACAGAGTTGCTGTACTTGGAATACAGGACTCAAAATGGGGTAGACTTAATGTAATTTAAACACCGTTATAGCTTAAATCCATTACTAGCCAAGTACAAAAGTTTGGAAATAGAAATATTTATCAAGGTTTTTGGAGGGGATATTTGCTGAGACACATCTTCAGGTACCTACTATATCAGTGCAGTGACAAGGACTCATGCAAATACACTAGGGAGTAGTGTCCTATAGATGCTTAAGTTCTATTAACAAATGAATAGACTTGGCCTGATTGTTCTGAGATAGCTCTAATGAAGCTTGGAGCCATGGCCTTTACATTGGCAACAAGGTGACCCACGTGTGGGCAAAACTAAGCCAACCAACCAAAAGTTACTACTTTGTTGCTTGGATATCGTTTTCCATGTATGGAAGTGTTCTTAGAAAGATCGAGAGAGAACTAAACAGACGCACAGACAACCAAGAGACACAACCAAGAGACAACCATGAAAGAAGCTGAAGCAGGAGAGAGAAAGAGAACCATGAGAAAGCTATGAAAGAAAGCCGTGCAAAAGAACCCTGGACTTTAACTATGTATGTATGTGTTTGTGGCATGCAAGATATACAAATGTAAAAAAATAATAAAAGCCTTTAGTTAAGTCTCTGAGACTAATAATAACTAAAGATATAAAAAACTGTAATGCCACATGCACTTAAGTGGGTAATGTTCTCCCTCCGAAAAAACATCGGTGCCATGGACAGTGACACTAAATTCCTGCAAATCACATGATGCATTGAGTCACCAATGCTTCTCTAAAGGGAACAAGGACAAAGAAATCCTCATATGTGCCTTGCTGAAACACCACTGCTTCAGTGCACTACACACAGTGTTCTGCTGTATCTGGACTCCTCTGCACATGCTGAAAGGAGGACAAGATTTGCCTTGTAGCACATTCTGGTGGCTTGCACACAGGGAAATGAGAGAGAGAAGTGGCAAGAGGATCAGATAAGGTTCTTAGATGCACTTTAAAGAACTTAGAATTTATTTACCACACTGTGAAACAATGGCAGTAAACTTAGAAGGAAAAGACATCTGCAAGGTGATAGCAAAAACCATAAAAGATTGTAAAAAATAAAGTATAGATGTACATGCTCAGCGTAATACTCAGATATCCCAAGTGTTCTACAAATAGCTCTTAGAACTCAATGCATTCATGCTTTTTAATTAAAGGATGGTTATGTCTTCTAGCAGCTAATAATAGAGATGTTGAGAAACATCAGTAACTTAATTTAATTTTAATTTGTTAAATTTGTGAAGTGAATTATACTGGCACCTATTAGCAAACCTCTCCAGGGTGATTTCACACTTAAACCTACATATCTTCACTAGAAGATAGTTTTTAATAACCTAGACCTGATACGTGTGGCACAGGCATCCAGATATAGAGGATCTCTTTCCCAAAGGAAGGAGTCAAGTTTTTGCTAAAAATTTCAGTTTAAAACCAGGACTATCTATTAGAAAATGGCACTGCTTGGCCCTTTCTTATTGCTTTCCATAAGTTATGCAGTGGGCTCCATCCTTGGTGAGCCACGAAAATATTTCATCAGCTGCAGTTACAATGTCTCATGAGAAAAATATCTTGATTGAGAGGTCTGATGAACACAAATAAAGAGGAAATGTGAGCATTTAAGCATTATTTGTGATGAAATAGCACATGAACAGCTTCCAAATTTTGATGTATGGATAGCTTTCTACCCACTGAAAAACATATTTTTCTCCAGCAAAAACACATTTTCCTGTCAAATTCTAGTTGTAAATAGATAAATTTCGTCAGCTGTAACTGTAGGACAGTTTGGCAGAACACCTTGCTGGCTTCCTGATACTCTGAATATCTGTGTTGCTTTCATCCCAAAGAACTAACTGTTTCACTTGGGCAGAGACTTACAACTAGAAAGGTTAATCAAATACAGGTGAACAGATTGCAGAAAAATAGAATGGATGCATCAGCCACAGATGATTAAATTCTGGTTTAGAATTTGCTGGGACTACTGACAGCAATGTCCCAATCCTTATTTAGCTGTAGCTTAGCAAATACTGGCTGTTGTTACTTCAGTGATATAGATGCTTCTATAAAAATCTCATTAAATTCGGGATGTTTAAGGTAACTTTTGAAACCCTAATGGGTTTCAAAGGGATGCTGAGTTTATTGTATTTTGAAAAAAGACACCTCAAGAATGGAAGGAAGTTATGAACATGTCATCTAAAAATTATGGAACTTTCTTGCTCCTAAAATAAAGAAAACTCATTTTTACATACTGAATTTAAAACACAATATCATTCTACAGTGCCTTGAGTCCAGTCTGCAAATAAAAGAAAATAATTTCCCTTGGTGCATGTATTTAATAAACCAAACTATATAAACAGAATTGCTAATGAAGATACCCAGGCCTGAAGAATTCATGAACAATGAGCTGAACAGAGAAACTGTTTGAAAGTGACTTTCCTTCCCCTGACAAAGGTTAGCTGAAGAACACTAGCCTTGCTCTTCATTAATCACTAGTTCTAAACACCATCAGGAAAGGACAGTTGCTTTTCAAGCTCCTGTCTGTATGGCTTCCTTGGCAGCCTGGAGACTCCTGCAGCTGCCATCACACACACAGCTTTGCTCAGCTCATACAACTTCAGTGTTTTATTTTAGTCCATCGAATTCATTTTTGCCCATTGTTAGCATTGTAGAAATTAACTAGGTGGTCCCTCAGGATAGTGTGCATACTGGGTTATTAAAATTGATAATATATTTACACATGAAAGTATCAAATTATGGGGTTTTGTGGATTTTTTGTGTGGGCTTGTTTGTTTGTTTGTCTGGGTGCTTTTTTTTTGTTTTGTTTACATTTTATTTTCAAGTGCAATTTTACCTTAGTGCAATCCAGTTTGTGTGTTCTTGGTGTACGACTGTATTTTTTAGTTCTCCCACCTCTCTTTTTTTTCTCGAGTCAGGTAGGTTAATTTATTTTCTTAGCCAAAGGAAAACATCATCTAGCTTTTCAGGCAAAAACTACTACAATTCAGGACTGCAAAAGGTCATTAAACCAGACCTACCCCACAAAGAATACAGATGACAATGGATGGGAAAACATGCCATGGAGCTTCTGACATGCCCTCTTTCAACTAAGAACCTAATTATTCTTTTTCTGTTATTGTAGCTGCATTTACTGTGTTGCATTAAACCAGGGGCAATGGACATACACTTTTGGGGGATTTTTTAATTGTGTTTTTTTTGTTTATTTGTTTGTTTGTTTTTTAATGATTCACTAGTACTCATTCTTTTGCAATATAAATCCATTTTTGGTTGGCCATTATATATGAAAGGATGTGAGAAGGGATAAATGTGATTATCTGTCACAGTATAAGTCCTCAGTAAGGTTAAGAAACTACTGTTTTTCCACATGTCCATGAACATTTGTTAACAGAAAGAGTCCTCTGCCTTCTTATAAAACTGTGTTGCCTGATCTTTTGGTCATAAGGGTAACATAGGTGCTGCTGATCTTTCTGTCATTAGGGGTGTTATTCCCAAGCTCTGTACCAGCAGATGTTTGAACACATACAGCTGGTGAGACAGTTATTTTAAGGCTATAATGTGTTAATAGGATTTGTACCAGGCTCCAGAGGATAGCAGGCAGTCATTGCTAGCTCTGCACTGTGAGCAATATGCCAAAACCATAGAATTAGATTTTTTTACAGATGTCCAATCCTTGCTCTGGGAGCAAGAAGATGTACAATTTTTATGATAAAATGATAACATCATGGTTAAAATGCAATTACAATCCTAAGGGGATTTGAAAAAAAACCCAAATATTAAAGACTGGATACACATTTGTAATTACTTCTGCCTTTGCTTGCGTTATAAAGTATTTTAAAGAGAGGCTGAGATATTCTCTTAATGTGGGCCGACAATGGCCCATTCTTTGCCCTTTTTCTTACCTCTCAGCTACAATTTTTTAGGAAAAAGCGGTGATGATAGTGCACTGCTAGCTTAAAATAAAGCAAGAGTTTTAAAAATGAAAGTCTGCAATGTCTTTGGAAAATTTTTTTGTCAGCATATTCTGTCTTAATCTGAAGGCAGTTGAGGTTGCTGCTCAGAAAGGGAGACAAACTTTTCAGGATACAAGAGGAAATTCTTAATACAGGGGGCTCTGCAATTTTCATGTGATTCTATTATATCTACACCTTTCGATATCAAAGTCACCCAGAACTAGATGGTGCACAACAATGAATGGGATAAAATCCAGGGCTTTTTAAAGTAGCTAAAGTAGTTAAGAGATTCCTTAATATCTTTAAGCAGATTCCTCACTATTTTTTTGCATTTTACAGGACTTTGAATTCCATGGATATTAGAGGTGGTTTTTATATTTGTGTATGCAAGTAGATATAGTACTTTAAATATTTCATATGGTATTTCAAAGTAAAAGGTATATAGTTGACCCTGATGAAAATGTAACTTTTTATTTAACAAGAAGTTTATTAAGTCCCACTGTTTTCATCATGTCTTTGTCATTATTCTTAAACTGACCAAAAACTGATCGTAATCCTGGACTTAAGCAATGAAATCAGAAGAGGAAGCAAACCATTATTAACAGCTTATAACTAAGACACTCTGAAATTGTAGACAAATTAGAAAAATGAAAATATTACAGAGGTGAAAGGAGACTCACCAAGCTTTGAAAAACAAGTATATGTGAGAAATTACCATTACATAGTATGGCTGCAGACAGTTCAGAAAGTGCTGAATTTTATCAAATTAGACAAGTTGTTCACAGATATAATTTTGAGGAGACTCATGTTTAGTTTTCTTGGAAGAAAAGCATTTATTTATTAAGTGTTATTTTCCCATTCACTTCTGCCAAGCACATGCCCTGGCTACATTATGCTGGTTTTTCATTTCTGATTATATGTCTTATTTGATCATTTTGATACTATCATGTCATTGAACACCTATGTAACTTTTTTCTGATTATGAAGTAGAAGACATCTTTTGCAACTAGAAACATTTTTTTCTCTTCAGCTGTAGGCAGATTTTAAAAACATTACTTTCTTCTCAATTTGAACTGTTGTTAAAGAGGTCTATCAATAAAGCAATTTTCTAGTGATACCTATTGGCTTATTGTTGCAGTTAATCTGTGTTCTGGTAGTATTTTCAGTCTAGTTTCATTTATTGAAACCCTGGAAATACCAAAATGAAACTGTTATAGTCCATCTTTTCCACTCCTAAAACTTGAACTTGTTATTGATTCTTTTACAGTTAGGTATCTATTACAATTATCCAAATAATAGAACATACTCAAAGAAACTGTCACTCAATCCGTTTTTCATCAGTCATCTCCACCTCCTAAAATTCTAAGGAGAAAGACAGAAATAGAAGAACATAAATCTCACCTAATCTGCATGTAAAGACAAGGAGATCATGGTTTAACCAACAAGTTTGGAACCAAAATATCGTCATATTCCACCCTGTCTGATGAAAGTAATACTAAATGAACTCTTTTGAGAGTTAATGAGAAGACAGATTTTGTTCTAATAATCCAGGGGTCTCTGCATGTTTTCACCTGTCTGGAATGTATGAATCCATAGTTATACATACAAATCTTTCCAAATTCCTTCTGCCTTGCATGCAGGTTATACACAGTCTCTCTGGGAATCCCTACTGAACACAGCAGGAAGGATCCTAGCATCTTTTGTAAAGGGGATGACGTCTGAATACTTTGGGCTGAAGGTTTTGGCCACTTGGATAGAGCCTCCACTTCTAATCCTACTATGAATGAAGAAAAGTTTTCAAATACCTGAGAAAGGAGATCCTTTGAGGACTGCAGGTATACAGTCCTGCTTCTGTACCTTCCATCCTCTATTTCAACCTTCTTGTTTTTCCTGCAGTTTCACTTGCTCACAGGAAAAAGCTACACGTATTTCTTCAAGCTTTTTGTGGATTCCCTTTGAAACGCAGAGATTCTAGAACTATAGTTCCAGCCTGACAAAGATGTAGTTTGCTCTAGACACCTTAAATGCATCTAATGAAGAAATGCTACTCATTTCCTGACTTCTGTTAACCAGTAGAGATGAAGATTCCATGGTGCCATTATCATTACTTCTAAAACCAGTGTCACAGAATCATAGAACGGTTTGGGCTGGAAGGGACCTTAAAGATAATCTCATGCCACCCTCCTGGGCAGGGACACCTCTCACTAGATCAGGTTGCTCAGAGGCCCATCCAACTTGGCCTTAAACACTTCCAGGGATGAGGCATCCACAACTTCTCTGGGCAACCTGTACCCTCTGGCTGCACTCCATACAGCTGGAGGTAGTTTTACATATACCCTGTCTGCATATTACTCTGGCCTTCCAAACAAGATATTTTGCCATGTTTTAAAAAGCATTGGTGAAGGAAAGTTAGTATTGTTCACCTGTTTCAAAAAACACCTGCCCAAACAACCAGCTAGGCACCATTTACAATGTCTACATCTAGAAATAATTACTGGAGAAAAATCACTTAAAAACTAAGGCATATGGTTTTAAACTCTGCATTCCATAGTGTTTTCATTAATGTTTATATTTTCATAGAAATTGTCTTAATAAAATTTTCTTCAGTCCCTAGCTGCACATATATAGCATAAAATCATTGGACTGCTACAGTGTTCTACTTAGGCTACTTCTCAGCATTTTAGTGATCTCTGGAGAAAGAGGATCCACATGTGCTATGTGATCAGATGATTGTTATGAGCCCTGAATGCAGTACAGCTGTGAGAAAGGCAAATGTTATCCTGGAGTGTAACAGCTGAGGCATCTTAGCAGAAATAAGGGAGATATTAAAGTACTCTCCAACGGTGCAAACCTCATTCACTGCAATAGATTTTAGTTGCCTACAGTCAGCAAAGGACAGAGTGAACTTTAAACAACCACCAAAAACTATGAGATGATAATGAAAATAAACAGACTTTTAGTCCCTTAAAAAAAAACAAACAACCACACCCCAAACAAAAAACCAGAATGGGATTACTCCCTTTAAATAACTGGGAAAAATGTATGCTAGGGGAAAAAAAACCCTATTTTGTTATCAGATTTTTTTGCATTAGACCGAATATCTTAAACTGATATAAAACAGACTAGAAATTTAAAGATGGATGTAAGTGAGCCTTTGGAACAGCTCTCCAGCAGGAGCAGAGACCAGGGTCCAGTCCCTCAAAATCAGATATTGGCTTTATCAGAAATGGATTTTGTTCTTTTTAATATGCCTTTGTGCTTTTCTGTCTCCAATATTTTTATGAACTGTCTACACCTTCCAACTTTTTCTAGGTAAAATAATATTTGTTGACAGCACCTAAACACATTTATAATTTTTTTTTTTGTTTTTATTAAGAAACTCATACCATCCTTCATGTCATTAGGCAGATTGGTCTCAAACCAGTTACTGAAGTGCTCCATAACTAACCTTCTCCCTTACCTATTCCAACACAGGTTTCTGATGTTTTCCCTTTCACCAGTTATATAATTACATTTGTCTCAAACTTCAAATGAACCAGTCTTTTCCAATATGGTTTTATAGAAGATCAGATATACTTCAATCCACTATCCAGTTAATGTAGTGAGATTATAATCAAACCCAGACACAAGACATTTATTATTTTGCTTACGCCTAGAGGGTCAGTTCTGGAATATCTCCAGTGAGGAGATACACAACCCCTCTGGGCAATCTGCTCCAGTGCGTAGTCTCCTGCGCAGTAAAGTTCTTCCTCATATTTAAATAGAACTTCCTGTGCATCAGTTTCTGCCTGTTGCCTCTTGTTCTATTGCTTGAGAAGAGCCTGGCTCCTTCCTCCCGACATTCTCCTTCAGATATTTAAATACATCAATAACATTCCCCTCTCAGTCATCTCTTCTCGAGGCTGAATAGCCCTACTTCTCTCGGTCTTTCCTTGTAATAGAGATTCTCCAGTCCCTTAAATGTCCTTGCTGCCCTCTGCCGGACCCGCTGCAAGAGCTCCATGTCTCGCCCGTACTGAGGGGCCTAGAATTCGACACAGCACTTCTAATGTGGCCTCATCAGGGATGAGTAGAGGGGCAGGATCACCTCCCTCATCCTGATGGCAATGCTCTTCCTAATGCACCCCAGGATACCATTGGCCTTCTTGTCCACAAGGTCAACTGCTGGCTCACGGACAGGTTATTATTGCCTACCAGAAACCCCAGGTGTATCTCCACAGAGTTGCTTTCCAGCAGATCAGCCCACAGCCTGTATTGATGGTCAAGTATGATTCACCTTCAGTGAAACCATGCTGGCTACTCCTGCTCACCTTATTGTCATTCATGTGGATAGAGATGGCCCCTAGAATGAGGTGGCCCACACCCTTTCCAGGGGTTGAAATGAGGCTGACCGGCCAGTAGTTCCCTGAATTCTCCTTCTTGTCCTTTTAGAAGACTGGGGTGACATGCTTTCTTCCAGTCCTCTGGCACCTCTCCTGTTCTCTATGACCTTTCAAAGATGATTGTGAGCAACCTAGCTATGGTGTCTACCAGCACTCTCTCAACACTTGTGGATGCATCCTATCAGGGTGCACGGACCTGTGGACGTCAAACTTGGCCATATATTCTCTAACCAGTCTTCCTTGACCAAGGGAGACTTGACAACTCCTGTGTATTTTCTGCTTAGGCTTGAACAATGATGGGAGTTTTTTTTTTCTCCACACGGGTCTCTTGCCTCCTTTTCCTGCTTTCTTGCTTTTTGGGATGCATGTTTCTTGAGCCTGGAGGAAGTGATGCTTGAATATCAACCAGGTCTCTGGACCCCTCTTCCCTATATGAACTGTTTCCATGTAATTCTTCCAAGAAGATCCCTACAGAGAGTAAGGATAGCTTTTCTGAAATTCAGGGGCTAAATCTTACCTTCTACCACGCTTCCTCCTTGCCCAATACTGAACTCCATAATGTCACTGCAGCCTAGGCTGCCCCCAACCTTCGCATATCCAAAAAGGCTTTCCTTCCCTGTCTATTAGTATAAGGCTGAAAAGCATACCATTCCTTGGGGATCCTCTGCTTGGAGTAATAGGAAGTTGTTATCAATGTTTTCCAGGAACCTCCTGGACTGTTTGTGATTTCCTGTGTTGCTTTTCCAGCAGATGTCAGGGTAGTTAATGTCCCCCACAAGAACCAGTGCTTGTGAATTTGAGGCTGCTTCAAGCTGCCTGTAGAAGGCCTCGTCCACTTCTTCATGATTAGGAGGCCTGTAGCAAACACCCACAACTTCATCCTTATTTGTCTATGCTTTTATCCTAACCCATAAGCTCACTATAGGCTTGTCATCCACTCCAAGACAAAGCTTGTGTTACCTCACATTGCAACTCCACCACTGAGCCTTCCTGGTCTGTCTCTCCTAAACAGCATGTAGCCCTTCATGATCCCACTCTAGTCATGCTAGCTATCCCACTATGTCTCCGTAATCATAAAGAGATCAAAGCCCTGTGACTGCACACAGATCTTTAGTTCTCCATTTTTTTCTCACAATGTGGCATTGCTGTAGAGGCACTTTATAGAAGTATTTGATTGTGTCAATATCCCACAAAGGGTGGGGTGCAAAGGGATGCCCTGTAGTCCTATCTTGTGCTTATGTTTTCAGATGCTTTTATTTGCTGGAGGTATTTGCTGTTTTAAGATTCCTTTTGCTACTTGGGTCATAGCTATAGTTCTCCCCTTCCCACGCTGTATCTCTGTTGAGCCTGGCTATGTCCCTGTGCCCATTCAGATCTGGTTTAAAGCTCTCTCAATGAGTCTGGAGGGTTTAACATCTGTTCAGACATGGAGCTTGAGTCCGATAACTCTGAACAGGCTTTGAATTCTACATTGCGTCAAAAAAATAGATACAAGAATCTTTTGGCAATACATGAAATAATCTCGAGGTTCAGATCAGTTTCAAAATTGTTTCTCTACTTCGATTATATCAAAAGGCTTGAATTTTTTTTCCTATGATATTTGTAATGACTCAAAGATTCATCATGAGAACCTAGGAAATAGTTGGTATCAATTTAGGGACAAGAGAAAAACCTTTTTAAAGAAAGGATTTTGTTTCTTACAGTAGGATATAGAAAGCATTGAATCTCTGTTCTTTAACTGTGCTTATGATCTACATTTACAGGGTTCATAGTTATAAACAGGCTGGGCTTTTTAACTGCTGAGTAGATCCCTAAATGAGGAAATCAAAGAACAGGAGCATCCTTATGTTCCAAAAATGATTGATCATTTAACCTCCATGTTGTCACGGCCTGGTAATCACCCAGGGTTCTGAACTTTTAGTTGGAATATAGTACATTTTGCTCTTGCTCAGAAGAAGTGCTCTTTTAATGCTACGCAAGTATAGAAGAACCTTTCCTGAAGATTTTGTTTGAGGAGGCAAGGAATTTATGTCACTCAAGAAAGGTTTTGCTGCCTGGAAAACACATCTTCACACAGATAGTTAGTGTTTTTCCTTCTCCTGCCTTACAGAGAGGTTAACTCCCTGAAAAGATAAAATTCTTGCAGACAACCTTGGAGGCCCTGTGAGGGAGACTAAATAAGTCATAAAGTCCCAGAGAGGGAAAAGTGACATGTTTTTTCATGCTTGGTGTTTGCACCATCATGTTTGATGTTCTTTGCTTTCAAAAATAAATTTTCCTAAGTCCTTCACTGCCTGGTATTTTGGGGTATCTACATGTCATCTTTCTTCAGGTGGTATTTGGCATAACATAAAGGGACAAGCACAAAAAAGAAAAGTGTATAAAGTTAATAAACTTGCTTGCATGTATTTAATTGTGTCTATGCTGAGATCTGAATGAGGGGAAGTTTAGAAAGATTCACCTTTTTTTAACAAACAAGGGAATAAAGAATGGTTGTGAAAAAGATCTAGTTTTAGAACAGACTTTAACTAGAACATGTTAAATTACATCCATTCTTTTCAGATGACAGTTGTTTAACATTTGATAGTGAAACTCAGACCTATATCCCTGTTCTAACACATCCCAGAGCAACATGCTTCTAAAAAGAATGCTGAGGCCTAAATGACAAAACAAAGTATAGACCAAGAACCAAAGGAAAATAAATAAAGAAGGAGGATAAGCAGAAACCAAGCATATACAAGGAAAAGATGAAAGGAATAATAAATAAATTCTATGGATATAAAAATTAAGATATCAAATTAATATAAATAATCCCCTATTGCAATTTACTTTCTCTGCATTCAAGAAGGCAGTAAGTATATCTGTTCTCTTTGAAATACAAGATTAGCTGCTCCTGCTTGGCTTTTAATAATTAGAATTCTCCTTTCCTAGTCTTCCTGGTATAGTACTGAAATAAGAATATTCTTTCAAAGCTGAAAAAACCATGCCAGTTGTGAACCATCGACTTAACAACCATAATTTTTATCTGAAATATTTTTTCTCCTCCATACCACACCACTCGTAACATTACCAGTCTATTATTTCACTTCATTCACTTATGCAATTGACTGAACCATCTAATGCCATCAATTTCTCTTACATATGTCGTCTGTCAGTCAATATTCTACTTGTTTGCTAGAGTTTTTCACAAAGATGCAGGAGTGAGGAGAATGTTTAAAACTAAGAAAATGCCACAAAAGCACAATAATAATAAATAATACCAGAAAAATTGCTACTAGTATTCAAAAATACAGCTCCTCGAAATACTTTAAAGTAATTTTCTGAAATTGACTGCATTTTAGTTTGGTCTCATCCGATTTATTGTGTAGTATATCTTTATTCAGTTTCTCGATTGAGTGTTAAATTCTGAGTATAATATCCATCGGCATAAATAAGTGGCTAATTTTTTTCAGAGGTTAACCTCCAATAGAAATGAAGCTTCTAAAGTTCTTGTACTTTATTCTCACAATCCTAAGCTATTATTCTTATTTCAGATAAAGAGAAGCCATGACTTGGAGAGATTTTAAACAGCCTGGAGAAAGACAAAATAAACAGTATTGTTAGGTGAGCCTGAAGTGATTGCTAATGCTCTGTGAAAGAAATAGATAAGATTCTTAGACAAACAATCCCAACTTAAACTAAGTATTAGCATTTAAAGTATGTAAATGCACTAGTTAACACTCCTTGATCATCTACATTTATGTAGCAGATATCCCATTTTGCAACCAAAACCAATGAATACATTGATTTTCTCAGTGCAACCAAAGTAGACACCTTCTTTCAGACATTTTGCAACTAAAAGGAAGTAAGTCATCCTAGAATAATAGAGCTGGCCATTTAGTCTGAAGTGTTAGAGGCTTTGACTCTGAACCATCTCTCACCAGTATATATACGCCAATATACAGGTGCAGGGATAGAGCATGTTGTAGAACATGATCTGGCTGCTTGGGTGTCACTTGTGCTGTGAATCACATAATGGAATCCCAATTTAGTATAGGGACAAACAGCCACAGTGGTGATGGAACAGTAGCATCAGTTTTCATATGTGTAAAAGCATATCCGGGACAAAAACTGCATGGACCTCAGAAACTCTGGATGCTGCAGTGAGCTAAATTTGCATTGCTACTATTGTCACTAGGCTAGTTGGATGTCAATATTTTGTTATTTCTACTGACATATGTAGTAATCACAGCTTTATCCAGGCATATAGCTATAACCTAGTGTGGTAGTAGCCCCAGACGGCAACCACGCAGCCACTTGCTTACCCCATCACTAGTGGTATCTGGGAGACAATCGAGAGTAAAAGTGAAAAAAAACTCGTGGATTGAGTTAAAGACAGTTTAATAGGTAAAGCAAAAGCTGTGTACACGAAACAAAGCAAAACAAGAAATTCATTCACCCCTTCCCATAGGCAGGCAGTGTTGAGCCATCTTCAGGAAAACAGGACTCCATCCCACACAACAGTGATTTAAGAAGACAAACACCACCGCTCCAAATGTTCCCCCCTTCTTCCCCTTTCTTTATAGACTGAGCTTGACACCATATGGTATGAAATATTCCTTTGGCTAGTTGGGTCAGCTGTCCCATCTGTATCTCCTTCCAGTTTCACATGAACTTCCAGTCTCCTCAACAGCAGGGCAGCACAAAAAGCAGAAAAGTCTTTGGCTATGTGTAAGCACTACTCAGCAATAAAAACCCCCTCTATATTATCAACACTGTTTTAATAATGTTAAAATTATTTAACATAAATAATGGTATGGTAAAAAGCATTATTCCACTTAGCAGGATCTGCTTCTTCTTGGCCTCTTCCCTTATCTGACGCAAAATCCACCTTGTAACTTCCATTGATGGGTGTTCACCCCTCCTGACTCTGGGGTGTTACCTTGCACATTGTCAGCAAAGCATCCCCTGCTTTTGCAAATGGCTGATTGTTTGAGTCTTTAACCCTTAATATTACAGATGGGAAAAATAATTTTCAAAACATGCAATCCAAACCATTTGAAATTCTCAGGCTTCGTCAACACCTTTTTCTTTCATATTAAATGGAAAGAAAAAATATGGAAGTACTAGGTATTTGTTCCAGGCCAGATTACTTCTGAGGAGGACAGATCTGAATGAATTAAGTGCAGTTCTCTGGCAAAGTCTTCCAGTGTCCACTTTTCCCTCTTCCCACTACCTTTTTAAAGACAGTCACGACCCCATGAATGGAAGATACCTGGCAAGGTTGCCCAAGGTCAAGGTCACTTCAGACCTATGAGAGCTCATGGGAGGCTTGTCCCTTTTCTCTTCACCCAGCAAATCTGAGGTGGTGTTTAACATTCTACTGTTGAGGAACACAGTCTCTGCCTTTTGATTCCCACTAATAAAACAGCCAGTGCTATTTCAAGTAAGTGGCAAATGGCTTAAAACACAATGTTTGCATCTCTGTGGGGCGTGGAAGACATCCATAAGTTCTTTTATTGTCCAACCTACTGCTGCACTTTTGTCAAGTTCAGAATTATATTTTACTTCAGCCTTTTCAAATCCTTTCTGAATGTCCTGATTTATTAATTCAACCTTTCTTCTACAAGTACAATTCTCCTTGCAGCACCAGCCTATGGAAACCATCCTAACCCCATGGAAAAAAAATACATAGAAAAATTAACATCAGACTCTTTTGTAGTATATACACACTAAATATTTTCTGGAAGCTTCAAAATGAAAAGCAATTACTTTGAGCCAACATAAATGCTTTGCAACAGTACACCCTGTACCATAGATAAATTGTTTTGTTCTCCATTTGAATGCAAAACGAAACCACCCCCACATAAAATGCTTAATTTCATCTCAGACTGACACATGCAGTTTCCATGACTGCATGTCTGCTGTGCCCATTTCTATTGTACATAAACTCAGAGTTCCTGAAAGAGGTAACATACTGCTTGCATTCTTCATGCAGAGCATTTAACATTCCTATTTTGAAAAATAAGTCTTTGCTCATGAGTAAACCTTCTTGCTCCTAAACACCATGATAAAGAATCCTGAAATGGTGACTTCAGATGCTTTGGTTTAAATGAGCAAATTAAAATCCCATGATACTTGAACTCTTTTGCTGTCTTTGCTGCTTAGAGTACAATAAAGCTCTGTTTTATTGACTTTTCTTTTCCCCATCCCCCACCCAGGGTAGTTCATTTTTCATGCTAGTCTGAAAAAGTGAAAAACCCCCCAGTAAGTAGCAGGTAGTCATTGAGGATACACAAACCTCAGCTAAACAAAAGTCCTGTTTGTAGTATTGTAAGTCTATTTGGTATTTAGACCACTGCTCTTTTCTATCTTATTTTTTCTCATGGACTCCTATAATTTTTACCTATGCAGCAGGAGGTAGGATATGCAAGTATATCAAAAGGTCTTTAAAATGCCACTATCCTGTTTTGTATCTAGGCACTCAAGTATTCATTAAAAAATTATTGACTCTAAAGCAACAAAGTGCATGCTGCAAAATTCTTTTGCAATAA
>WEIV01021231.1:104414-114542 GCA_013390005.1 Calyptomena viridis
AATATATCTCCAAGTAACATCTGAAGTGAGAATTAAGACTTCTGTGGAAAAATAGTTTGCTTTGAATTTCAAAGTTTAAGAGTTGTCAGTGTACTATCATTCCACATTTAACTTTAGACACAACATTAAATAACTCTTTGGAGAAACTCCCCCCTCTGGGGAACTTGCAATCATGCATTGAAATCTGATATTCCTCTGCTAAACCAAAAAGACAACTGATTGCTGGAAACAAACACATCATCCATATGGAGTGAATAGTCTTTTTTTTTTACTGGAAAGAAACTGTTGTCTACTGTATGGGTTTCTAATTCCTTTCTCTCTCTGTATTCTATTAAACTCTTGGCCAGAATACCTGAATAAGTGATAATGAAGGGGATTTCCAGCATGTGTTTACACACAACCTGCAATTTATGTTGATGACTTAATTATTTTTTCTGTAAATTCACAGCTGTTCTTTTATCCAGCATCCACCACACTATGAGAATGAACTTCATAAGGCCCTCAGCTGAGATTTAAAATGTTGTTTAAGATGTCGGAATACTGCAAGCAACAGGGATTAAAAAATTATCAACAGCTAAACTATATTTGTAGGTCTCTGCTCATTCAGCATCAAAATTACATTCTCAGCAAGAGGTGGCCAAATGGCTTCTTTGTCCAAATAAGTCAAGGAGACATCACGTGATTCCTCCATCTACTCCAAAGCAAGCCCATAATCACACACATCACCTAATTTCTATTCTCACAAGAAAGGCTGAGACTTGCCAAGTAACTCAGCAACACACCTCAGCTAGAGGACCTTCAAATCCCTTGCTTCTTTATAAGTCATTGCACAGTCTGCTCTTTCTCCTGTTTCCAAAATCTTCATGAATGTCGTGCTCTTTCTTGCATCAAAACTGACTGCTGTGTTGTCAGCTGTTCATTATAAGTATTCCACCTTTTCCCCATTTGGTGGGATGCTCCTGGAAATTCTGTTGCAGTACTTCTTAGCATGGTTACATTAATGCGCTTCAGCTCTTGTATTGCAAAAATAAGATCTATTTTTCAACAGAAGCTATGTATAGAGAACATCATCTGACCCTATGCATCTCACAGGTTGTCACATATTGAACAACTACGCAGCTAATGTTTTTCTAGTTGAGCTGTAAACTTGTATCTTTTTAGCATGCACTGCATTATTCTAAAAAAAGGCCAATCCACTCCATTGTCACCAAGAGGCAGGTGATGTTATTACACTGTCAATATCTGTAAACACTTTAGGGAATCTTGTGACAGCTTTTAAACTGCATTTACTCTCTCTTTTCCTATACAGAGGGCTCTTTCAGAGATAACTGGTAACTATGTCCTGTGTCTCCTGCAGCCAACCTTGGAAATTTCAGGGCAACATGTCCTTTTTTTCTCTGATAATTCCAAGCAGACCATTATAATGAGAGCGTTGTGGTGGGTTATCTGAAATTATACAGATTTCTGTTCATACAGAACAAGTCTGAAGGCAGACAGTTCTGCCTTGAATAGATAACCATGGAGAAAATAGCAATTGATACTAGAGTCCACCAGACTAAAAAGAATTAACACAGTTTTAGAAACAACACTAGAAGTCTCAATTATGTCCAAAACGTGTGGTGTATACATGAGGATTTGATCTATTGACATGCTCCTGGAATAGACTCTTTATAAATGTTGTATGATCACTTATTCTTACGTGAGATTTATTCTTGAATATTTTCAAATGCTTACAGCAGTGCTAAAAGCCAAGATTGTAAAATTCAGACTTGGTCTTATAATTTTGCTAGATTACAACTCATGATGCAACCCCTGTCCGTAATATAGGAATCAGTTTCCTTTGTTTCCTTTGTAACTTTGTGGTAACTGCTATTTCCTTGTCAGTAAACCGTTCTTTTTCTATTTATACCTCCTTTCATTTTGTCTCTCTATATTGGCGGGAATTAAAAGGTGAGGGAGTTTATTTTATTGGAGTTCCCACCCCCATATTTGTCTTTAAACCAAGACACACACATATACAAATCCTGCACACACGCAAATCTCAAGGCTCTTACCTCATGATATTTTGCTGAATTTAATTATTTTGCTTACCTATATTGGTAATAGGACTTTTCTGTACATGTCCTCTTGCTGCATGCATTTGTAAACAAATTATATGTTTCAATTTTATACGTCTTGTCAGTTATTCAAGTGGAAATAGTTTAACTATGGAGACAGAAGCAGAAAAGCCTCGTTGGGTCTTTAACACCACGTGGGAGTGCTCTGATCTGAAGCATAGAGCTCCATTACAATTTCACTGTGAGCACTGGCCATGTGATGGTAGCAAATATTTGGTTACTGATTCAGAAGACTCTGAGATACTCAAAACGTTCATCCTGTGAATACGCGTGGCTTCCTTCAGCTTGAAAGGGAATTTTTCCAGTAGAAGCAGAAATTTAGCTAGTTTGCAAAACTACTATTGCTCCTCAAATGACTGTTTCTACTTTCTGTGTTTTATCTTTATCCAACTTCTATAGTTCCTAAGTGCTCTGTCAGCTCTCAAGTTTTCCTTGTGGGGACCAATTATCAACTCTCTTCATAAACTGAAGGCTGCTAAGCAATTGTATGAACAAGTAAACTAAATCTTTGAAGTGCAAACCAGAAAACTTTTCATTCCCTATAAAAACAATCCTAAGGAGAGACAGAAAGGTTCTTGATTCCAGCAAGACTTGAATTAGAAAATAATGAAATACATAGTACATATTTCTTGCTCATGTGGGCAAAGTTTACATGTCACAAGATTCTCTAAAGTGTTTACAGATATTGACAGTGTAATAACATCACCTGCCTCTTGGTGACAATGGAGTGGATTGGCCTTTTTTTAGAATAATGCAGTGCATGCTAAAAAGATACAAGTTTACAGCTTAGTTTACAGTTTAGTCAAACCTTGTTGAAATCAAAATAAAGGAAATCTTTCTGTTGAGATACTTTTTTGAGTATAGCAAAATAGATATATATAGTATATCACTATATCATCACTTTTATAAACATAGATGAATACCCTTTTTCTTCCTCTCCCCCTCTTCGGATGGACAAATCATCGTAAAAATCTTGAAGTCATTTGAGAGAATAGTTTTCTGCAACGAAAGACACAGTTTTACTTAGTTGAAACCTAATGACTTTAGAACCCAACAATAAAAGCATTTTAATGGGAGATGAAAGGAGAAAGACAAAGCAGAGAAGGTAAAATATTGTGGGAGTGAAATGACTTCAGCTCCTTTAAAAGTGATTGCTTTTGATACTTGCTCAATTCAGTAGCAATATGAAGCATAGAAATAAGAATTTCTGTGACTAGTTACTACATAATAAAATGTTAGAATGGTGATCAGCTAGGTTTCTTACAAAGAGATGAGCCCAAAGGCGAAGAACTGTTCTACATTATATTTCCCAAGTGTACTGTATTCTCACCTGCTCTAGTATGAACTAATTGCCCAAAATTCTTTGGCACTTTTAAAACGCATCATTTCCAGGCATTAAAATTCCAAATGGTCTGAGCATATTGTGACAGAAAAAGCTCAGAATGTTGAAGAAAGTTAATATGTTGAAGTTCTTCCTCTTACCACTCCAGCTCAGGAATTGTAGGGGAGAGCACAGATCTATACTATATTTTTTGTTAATGGCCGAAGGTTTAAATGTTATATTTGAGACTAGACTAGCTCAGCTCAGCATTATATTGCTAAAAGTCAGTCTTGTCTCTCTCCATGCTGACTCCAGAGAGACCTTTCATTAGCAACCTTCAGTTTCCTTTATGAAATAGTCTTCACTTTCAGTTCTATTCAAGTCATTATTATGTCATAAAAATTTACATAAACCTAAATTACTTCCAAAGAACATTAAATTTTATAGAGAAATTATGAGTGTCCAATTAAAAAATGAGAGGAAATAAATAAGAGAAGAAACTCCAAGAGAAGAAGTCCTCAGCTGCAGTCACTGAAAATACCTTCATGGGTATAGGATGGACAGGCCAAACATGTTTTTTGTGCCTACTCTCAAGTTACTGACATCTTGAGGAAAAAAGGGACTTGCTGCTGAATGAAAAGCAGGTGTCTCTCCCTGTCCAAAGGAAAAGTCCTAAATCTCTGGTGCACCAATGGCATCACAGACACCCTGCTCTGGTCAGAAAGGATAATGGCCAGATCTCAGAGCCCTCTGGGACATGAGGTTCAGGAGCACCAGTCTGTCCTACAAGCGAGATGCTGCCAAACAGCTTATCAGCCATATCTCGCAGCTGTGAGAGACCATGGCTGCAGACCAGTTTGGTTCAGATTGCCTCAGAAATATAAATGCAGCAGCATATTCCCATGCATGCTGGAGAATGAATGGAACTCTTTCTTACATTTCATTGGTAATGTAATTTGGTTCCATGTGAAACATGTAGCAACCTGACATCAAGCACAATTTGTGATAACACTTCACTTTGTTTTATCAGCTTAGCAAAGCACAAATGCTGAGTCCCTGCTTATGCTCAGGAAATATAAGATAGCCTAATGAGACACTTAGGTAAAGGTATCTGGAGATATTCTGGTAGGGAGGCATTCATAACATTTTGGAGTTATTTAGGCTTTGCTAAACAGCTCACAAGACACCTCTTTGCAAATAAAGAAAAGAACTGTGGCGCTAATTAACAGACAGAACACATTGAAGACGTTTATTTTCTCTCTGCACCAGGTTATATAGTACCTTCGAAACAACTCCATATATGGAAGTAGTGAAACAAGTGGTTAAATCTATCCCATGTGAGGCTTGATTGACACCTCAGACCTTCTGCTCTCACTGGCAGAGGTCTGGGCATCAGGTTTAACTACAGCAATCCCCAGAAACAATTGTTGTTGATGGCTGAAATCAAATCCTTGATTTCTCCTTCAACGAAGAACCTCTGTTTTCTTATTGTCTATATAAACATTACACAACCACATGCATTTTGTTAAAATTTACATCTTTGTAAAACATTGATAAACAACTGCAAACCAGGCTTCAAGTGCTTCAACCTTTGAGTAACTCTGACAGTTTTGAAGGATTGGTTACTCTGGGCTGTCCAAAATCATTACCAGTACACATGAAACAATTTTTTAGCTGTTATTACTGGGGCTCGTAATGAAGGGGAGTGCAGAAGTATTGAAGGTGACTGCAGGCCAGAGAAAGGGTCAACTGGTGGAGAAAATTAAGCTTATTTCTTAAACTACGTACAAGTGAGGCTACATGGGTCAACATTGGTGTGCATTTCATATATTGTTCTGTAGGAAGGTGGTAATTATCTGTGAAACAGCATTTACACTAGTTCTTCATTCTTAGGGCTTCCAGGTTGTTCTTCTCTTTCTCCCTTCTACCCACAATTTGTACTTTGACTATTCTCTGTCTTTCAAGGTTTATTTCCTATCATCAGGTTACAGAGGTGGACTCTGAAAATGATATATAACAGGATAGTCAAAACTATTCTGTGAGAAGTCTCAAAAGGAGTAAGATTAGTTTTTTGATCTTTCCATTGATCATAGTGGTATACCCAGGACATGATAAAGTAAGCTAGTATCTAGCTACTTCCACACTTTAAGTAATTGCAGAGATATTTCTTGCACAAGGGATACTTTAGCTATAGTAAAGTAGGATGCAATTACCATGCAAACTCGTCTAAGCATTTTTCTATGCTTCTCAGTCATTATTTTCCCATCTGTCATTCATTGACGTTTCCTATTAAAATGCACCCATACAACATAGGCAGCATCCAGTCCTCCTCTTGCAAAGCACATTGTTTTGGATTTTAAAGATTGGGGATTCAGGCATGAAAGTATGTAATAGGAATATATATGTATGTATGAAAGTATGACTGCATTCACAGGCTTTTCAAAATCCCTAGATTTTCCTCACAAAATTCACCATGGTGTGACAGATCTAAAATACAGCCCTTCAGCTGAAAAGGAATAGTGTTAAAATTTTGCTTCTTGAACTTTCCTTCTCCATCAACTTCATATCAAACTGTTTTGCTGGTGAATTAAATAAACAAATATTATTTAGCTGACATGCACAATTCACTGCTTTGGTTTGTTTGGAATCTTTTGTTCTGTTGTAGTAAGGAAAAAAAAGCTGGAACTGCAAACAACTGTCATAGGACTGTGTATTTTGTATACTGGTTGATGTAAACAACAATCAAAAAGGAGGTTTTTTTTTCATGAGTGGTGCTGAGAAAGAGAAGTGCTGAGGCGTAAAAGTGGGTCAGTTCATCATTACAAGACTCAGTGTGCATTCACTTTGTTTGTCGTGTTGATTTTTAGGAGAATGAAAACTGCAGCAAAGTTGCAAGGACATAATCCTGTTCATAGAAACTCTCAAAAACAGTGGAGGCTGGCTTTTCCTGGGTAGTGAACAAAGTTTAGCTGCCTTTCTCTTTTCACTGATGGAAACACTCAGCCCATATCTGGTGCCTCAAACCTATGGGAACATGAAATTTCTAAACAGACCAATTCTTTTGGGCCTGGATTCCTAATCCTCTTTTTCTCCAATTTTTTTGCAATATAAAGCATATCCTCAGTTAGCTTAATGACAGCTAGATGCCATGGAAGCACCTGAGTCCCCATCTGAACAAAAGAAAATCTCAACTGTTCCTGAGTTTTGTCTCCTGTTGCTAATGATACGCATTAAAGAAGAATCTCAAAATTTGATTTTGTCTATGGAGAATTTCCTGTCAATAACTCCTCACATACATTTCATTGCCATCATAATACTCCCACTATTGCCATCCATAAATCAGCAGCAGACGGATAAATAGACATATTTTACTGAAATGAAAAAGAGCCTTAAAGTTTTAAGATGTTTTTCTCTCAACACATAAAGTAGCTATTTTGAAAATCTTCACGGCAGGAGCTCTTATGGACCCTATCACCTTAAAGTAATCTTTTGCTTTTCTGTTTTGCATTACCCTTCAAGAAAGGACACATTATTTGAGAAAGGAAAAAAAAAGAAAACTTGAGGAAGGTACAAAGCATGCTTTTAGACTGCAGTTAATTGGTGAAAATTATGTTAATTTATAACCAATATCTTTGATCCACAAGAGCGAGTGATGAGTAGAAGGAAGCAGTTACAGCTATATGATAAAATGCCAAGACAGAGACCTGCACTTCCTTTTTCTAGGACAATGTGTATGTATAAAACCATCTAGAGGCTGCATGAACTCCACATTAGCACCACTCATTGCCCCAGAAAAAGAAACTGGCATCACTTTTCTAGCTCATCTTCCAAACAACAAATATATGAAGTCACAGATGCACCCCCCAAAAACCATAAAACATAATCCCAGAGCTGTCAAAAATGTCTTTACTACAGGTTAGGGGACATCCAGGCTCTACTTTGCTTTTTGGCACTCCTACAGCTTCCCATTCAGGAGTCTGCTGCAAACACCTCTCCCTGATTCTTGTTTAGATACTTAGCTGTTGATCGTGAACCCCAGTTGCTCCCTGATGTTTTCTATCAAATACTCATAGTTCTGTCATAAATCTTTTAAGCACCCATGGGCTTCATTATAAACATTCACTGGACACGTGGAGACAGAGAATTGGATTGCATAGCTGTTCTTGGCAGGACTTTCTGACCTCCAAAAAAACCCCTGTAAAATTCTCATCTTCCTTCTCCCCAGGTGAAACTCCATCTTGCAGCTCTCTAAAGTGGTTACACAGTTCCGTTCAATCCTAAGGAATAAGAGAATCTCTTGTGGTGTAGCTGTGCTCAGTACACCAGTACACATGGAGGCTCAGTAAATGTGGATCCAATCCTGTAGACCTGCCAATGGCTAAAGTGCCAGGAATCTAACTGCTGCCACTCAGTGAAATTCTGGATAAAAATTATTAGAAAACCTTTCCCCAACTACAAAAACAAACCTTTCCCCAACATTTTATTTCCTCCTCTAAAATCCATGAGGTTGCATCTAATAACAGAATTTTAGTTTCAGTTTTACTGTCTCCGCTAGGCTAGATTTTAGGAGCAACACCAATGCTGAAGTCCATTTGAACACAAGTGTTTGAGTGTCAGGCCTTGTCCTTTCTGTAATGTACATTGTCCTGCAGTCGTGTCCTCCTGTAGGTCACAGGATGATTCTTTAACATTTCTCAAAACCTGGACCCACTTTAATAAATACAGTCCTTAAAACAAAGTCTATTATTGTATCCATATAAAAGTAAATACATATACATACACTGAGAAAATTAGAAATTTGTTCCCTTATATTAAAAAAGCTTTTATCATGTTTTAACATGCACGCTTTGAGTGTGAAGAGATGGAAATACTTTACAGAAATTTAACTGACTGGGTATGTTTGTTTGGCTTCTAAGAATTTTAAAAGCCCTTTCTCTGGGGGCTTATCCTCTCTGGAGACATCTTCATGACTTCTTTGTGAAATTTCTTGCTCTTTCTTTACAAGTCTACAGATTAGAAGTGAAATGTGGCTCTTTTATGTCATTCATACATCATTGGGACATAGTTTTCTGAGTTACTAGCTGCAAGGGTCAAAACTTACTGCAGAAATGTCCTGTTTTCTGTTATTTGGGTTGATGTTTTGCATGCCTTAGAGAAGCAAAAATGGAGAAACTGAGAACCAGAAAGCTGCTTTCTTGTGGAAAAACTAAAATCAAACCAATTTCTCTTCTTTCTGAATCCAGATGAAACTGGAGTACTGTTTCAGTTTGCCTCAATATTTTTGGGTGATTAATAATATGCATGCGAGGGATTAATGGAATACATTGACTGCTATTGTATGCTAGAGTTTAAGAGCATAAAAACATGAAAATAAGGAAATTTCAAGGAAAATTAATTGAGGAATACCTGGACCTGTGGGTTGCTAGCAGCTAAAAAGCTTTATGTTGTGAAATTTCACTATACTTTTATTTTATATCTTTAGTGTAAGCAATTGGCCATTATCAGATTTCTAGATATACATTTTTCATTTGACTGTGGTCATTATCAGATATAACAAATAACATAATTTTTCAGCTGTCTACACTGGAGCTGTTACAGCCACTATCATACTTTAATAGCAAGAAAATGTAAATATTTTAGCTTTCACTGAGAAAGTAAGCATAAAGACTGTAAAGAAAGCGTAAAGACTTCCTTATAATTTTTTTCTGTCATTCAGTACTGTAAAATAATTCTAACAAGTTGAATGTGTTAGATCCTAATGAATAAAGCATATATATTACACAAGGATTGTTTCTGTGTGCAGATTTTCAGTTCGTTCACTGTACATTGTTCAGCCTGTAAATTAAGAATGTAAACTCACTTTCACTAGCCCTTTATATAATGGTATTTTAGTGGGTTGGGCCATTATGGGCTTAAAGAGAATTTTAGTTAATCAGAAGATGGACTGTCAGGATTCTTCTCTTGCTCACTCCATATCTTTGTCCTATTCCTATACCACTCTACCCCCTCAAAACTCTGGATATCAAGAACATTATAACATTATAAAGAAAGGCTAAGGTTATTATAAAAATGAGTCTCCTCCTACTATTCAATATTTTACAAGTAACATCCTGATACTGAATCCTTCTAAGCTCCATTTAAATTGGAAACATACTGAAAGTATAATTAATTAGACAAATGTCCTATAATGTCAAGAGATAAGTGATGGTTAATAAATTGATGTCTTTCTCCTTTTTTTTTTTTAGTAATTCTTGTAAGCTCTAAATAAATACTTAAATTTATCCTTCATAGGACTTTTATTTATTTCTTCATAGAATCATAGATTGGCCTATGTTGGAAAGGACCTTAAAGATCATCTAGTTCCAAACCCCCTGCCGTAGGCACGGACATCTTTCACTAGACCAGGTTGCTCAGAGCTTCATCCAACACTGGCCTTGAACAGTTCCAGGTATATGGGATCTTCTGTTTCTTTTTTATTTATGTGAACGACATTTACATGAAGCCTAACATACACTTGCTGTGATAGACAAGAGGTCGTCGACATTTTGTACAATGAAAGCTGAACACACATTGGGAGTGAAAGACATAGTCACCTTGCTGGTGAAGGAACAAGACCTGGTGGGGAATGCTGTGAAAATTAGGTGTTAACTCCTAGTTAACGTGGGGCTAGAATCTGTTTTTATTGCTGGC
>WEIV01021233.1:3610-30652 GCA_013390005.1 Calyptomena viridis
CGCTCCCCGCCGCGCACGGGGCTGCGGCGGGAGGGCTCCTGGGGTCGGTCACACAGTCACGGACTATTCTGAGCTGGAAGGGACCAGCAAGGATCATCAGAGTCCCAGATCCTGGCCCTGCACAGGACATCCCCGAGAATCCCACCATGCGTCTGAGAGCGTTGTCCAAAAGCTTCTCAAACTCTGTCGGGCTTGGTGCTGTGGTCGCTGTCCTGGGGAGCCAGTTCCAACGCCCGACCACCCTCTGGGTGAAAAACCTTTTCCTACTAAACCTCCCCTGATACGGCTTCAGGCCATTGTCTCGGGTCCTGTCACTGGTCACCAGAGTGAAGAGATCAGTCCCTGCCGCCTCCTCCTCCCCTCACAAGGAACTTGTAAATTGCAATGAGATTTCCCCTCCATCTCCTCCAGGCTGAACAGACCAAGTGATGTTTCCAACAACTAAAGAAACAGATCCATTCGGAGCTGTAGAAGGGTCCAGCTGGGCTTCAGTCCCACCATCCCCAGCACCCCCTTTTCTGCCCCAGCATCAGCCACCTCCTCCTCCACAGGCTTTGACCCTCTCCACACCCTCCTGTGCTGGGGGACCACCGCTCCTCTGTGGGGAAAAAAACCCAGGCCTCTAGAGAGCCCGAGGAACCCTCCTTGTCGAGCTCCAGAGCTCAGCATGGAACCACTGCTGTGATAAGAAACCTTTCCCGGCCTGAGCCTGGTGTGCGGTTTGGCCGTCCCCAGCCTCTTGCCATGCAGTGACCCACAAGCTCTGCCCCGAGGGTGTGGGCTCACAGGTCATTCCCTCTGCTCCAGGAACCTCTCACACATTTGCCCTCTCCTCTGCTCTAGATTGCCCAAATCCACAACCTCTGGTGGTACCCAGACCACTTGTGCACTCCCTCCAGTTCATACACTTATCACACTGTCCAAAGCAGAACATCATATTCCAGCTGCAGAGAAAACAATGTGCCTTATGGGGAGTCCCTTGATCACACGCTGAGCCTGCAGGTTGTTTTTTACACAACTGCTCAGTATCGACGTGGGTATTGAACTCTGTCATCATGGCAACACCAAACACACGCTGCCTCTACGATGCCAATGGCTCTGCAGACACCCAGCACAGAGAGTGCTTGATGTCGTGACGCTGAGTGTCTCCAGTTAGCACCATTCTCAGCAAAAATAAGGAACAAACAGCACTTCATAGCGTCAGGCTATGTTATCTACACAAAAGCAGTGGCTGACTGATAAGCTGTCTGGCCTCTGGTCTATTGCCTTTTGTCCCGACATAACTTGTTTTCAGGTATCTTTGTCCACTTAAATTTTTGATGCAGTATAAACCAAATGCTGATATAACAGTAGCAATGCCTGACAGGTAGTAATTGGCATCTCAAATTCCAGCAGTTATTTAGTGCTTGGTGTGAATTGTAAAAATCACAAGGATATTCTTCAATGGGAATCTGGTAACTCCATCTGTTGAAGTAGCCTTTAAACTGAAACAAGACTAGAACACCTTTGTGATTTCGGCAGAAATTAATTTAAAAATTGCTTAAAAAAAATACAATATACTTAGCTACTTCTTTTCTTTCACTTTTCTATGTCTGTGTCCTCTGCAACATCTACCATTTCAGACCTTTGTCAATGGTCACAAGGTTCTAATTAAAAAACTAACACAGAAACCAGTAAAAAACATCATCAAACTTCCCCAAAAAGTCAAGCTATTTGGTGAATGCCAGGCACAAGATTTAATTTTACTGGTTGTTAAAAGTCAATGTCTCTAATGCAGGAGGTAATAGTTGCAAAAGTTTAAAGCAGGAAGTGAAGAAAATGTTTTGAAACTTCTTAGATGATTTCTAGGCGGGCAAAATCTTGTATCTGCCTTCGCTGGAAAGCAGCCAGAGCACCCTGGTTACCAAGTACACTCTTGCAAGAACTGCGGTAAAATCTCCAGTGCCCACAGGTGTTTCTGCCCTTCCTTCCTCAGCACAGCAAAGACACACAGTCCTGGTATTGGATGAAGGAGGAAGTCGATGTGACTGCTGTTCAATTAGAGGCCAAAATATCACAGTGATGAATGTCCTTTGTGCTGTACTGCGTGTGCTTATTTGTTCCTTCATGTGCTGTTGGTTGTGAAAAAAAAGTTTAACGTAACTTAGGTTTGATTAAACCTGGGTCCTAAGGTAGCTTTCTGCATGCAGCTGCTTACAGAGCCAGGTGGCAAAGTCAACCTCCTCTCTGCAGTCATTCTATTTTTATTGTAGGCAAACTGGGTTTGTTTTTAAGCAGGCTCACTGGGAAGCTTTCTAGTGAGTAAATGGAACTTCAGGGTAGCAGAACTGTGAAGGTCCTTGGACTGGATGCCGTGGGCACATGCGAGGCACCACACTTACTTTGAACTAACAGTTTAACATTTTTAGCAGTTAATGTCTCTCCAATATGTCCTCAAAAAACAGGGTAGTGAAAATATTTGAAATTTAAAAGCTTCCCCCAGAATTACTAATAAAATGTAATACACCACTTGACAGAAAATAGGGATGTTTGGAGTGCACTCTGCAGACACATTTGTTCATGTTGGAACAAAGAGGGCTGAAAAACTTTTTAATTAAAAGTAGGATTCCTCAATTTTTTTTTCTTTTGTTTGCTGATTAAATGTGTATGCTCTATCAATTCTTCCCTGATGTCTCGTTTTCAGTTTGAGTTTTTTAGGCCAACATCCAACACATGCAAATTCTGTTCTCCTCCCACAGTCTCCCATTTGCTAATGATGAAAGCACTACTGGCAGCACGTATTCAACTACTTCCTCAGATGGAGGCATTAATTTTTGAGGGGACAGAGTATAGAGTTCAATTTACTAATGCAAAACATGATTGGGGGAAGATCAACTGCTGAGATTTATGATGGGTGGAGAAAAATATAGGCATACACCCACTGTGGGAAACCCTTGAATATTGTCTTAACATTCTCTTTTTAATTTAATGCAACTTTATTCTTTTTCTAATACAAATGTGAAGGAAAGCAGCAGTCAACGGATATCCTGATGACTCAGAAGATACTTTTTTCCAATACCGTGTTTCAATCAGGAGTCAAAAATATGGCTCTGTCTTCTGTTAGCCAAGAGTGCCATCCTTACCGCTGGGCTGCAGAGACACAATGTAATTATCTCTGAGCTGGGGGATTGGTTAAAGCTACAGAAGTATGATGGAATTGTGCAAGACCAAGCAAACTGAGAGGATAGATTTATAATAAAGATTTCCATGTAGTGCTAAACTATTCTCATTACAGTCCAACCTATGGAATAAATTATGTATGTACTTAGCCAGTAGATCAAGGTATGTCTGAAGCTCACGTAGGTATACCCATGCTAGTTTTAAACAAGCTAATTCTTTTAGGAGGAATCTGTAGCAACACAGACTTCATTTTGGATTGCAGAGTTTGACTTCGAAGCCAGGTGATGGTATATACTCTGCTTCCTGCTGATGTGTGTACTTTACTGTAGGCACCAGAGCTCACATGAGAGTTCAGCCCCATCCTGTTGCATCCTAAGAGCAAATGTGTTCATTTGACCATATCCCCTTCTACAAGTTACATTTCACAGTTGCTCCTATATAGCTGTGACCTGTGTTGTCATATCCCAGACAACCCATGTCAGATATGTGACACATTCCTTGGTGCCTTCCTAGACAGTCACAGCTTCTTAATACAAGAATCTACTGTGGGCCAGCCATCCATCTTTCCCAGGATTCTGATGTCTTTGCTTTTCTAGTTCAGCAACCCACACTGCCTGATGAGAGATCAGAAGCCTCTCAACAGCCACCCATGAAGCTGAACCACTGCATCTGGAAGGCGTGAGGGAATTCTAGGCCAGATACAATCACAAAGAACAAATTCTTTCCCTTGCTGTATGTCTCTGTTTTGAAATCAAAGTTCAGCTTGATGCAGAGGGAGTCTTCCAAGGCCTTCCTGTGTAATCTTTTTATTACAGCTATTGCCTCACAGACACTAAGGACCAGGACAAAAAATCATTGTTTCTAGAGGAAGGGAAATGCCAGACTATGTGGCTTGTGCACATAAGATTTGATTGAACATGTTACACATGGGCTGAGCCTTATAATGGGTCCCATATCTCCTCTTTTTGTGAAATGAGCACTGAACCTGAAGATGAGCTTTAATATGAGCTGTAGCTCAGTCATAGGTGGTGCTGCTGCTGGGTGAATAATTTTTGAGGCAGATGCTCAAAACCTATTCTGGGTGCTTCGTAGCCAAAAAGGATGGACAAGGTAGCACAGGATGAAAGCTGAGACTTTGAGTTTCAGAATACATCTGGATGAAAAGCAGACACTGTATTCGTGTGGATTCAAAATCTGATGCAAATTCAGACATGTTAAGGCAGTTACATATCTGCTTTTCACAAACTTCCTAATAGCTGAGCATGATTACCAGTATCTGACAGAGCCAACCTAACCTGAAAGCTGGAATTTTTTCCAGAATCATGAGGAAAGGGTGAAGGTACTGAATATGCAGTGCTCGGCTGAAAATCAGTTTGGTGGAAGAAATATGTGGAAGGTCTACAAATATCTGTAAGTTGTAAGAGTAAATATTAACCCAGCATTAATGAATAGAAGCTACAGGCTGAATTTAATGAAAAATTAAAATTAAATCATTTAATCATACCCATTTCTGATGTCTGCTAGCAGGCTGGATTCCGACTCAGTACAGTAAGGGCAAGACACACATTCCAGGAGAATTGCACCAAATTCACGAGTATAAGTGAGTTTTGAATGCAGCTTTGTTGTGTTGCATTCCTGAAGAGGCTGAATGGGTAGATTAATTTGGAGTACTGAAAGCATCTGTAAATTTACAGCAGCAGTACAAGTTGTGTCAAGAGTATTTGTTCATACCTCACCAGGGATCTGCAGAAACAGCATTCCAACTCTGGTAAAATGCTTTCATCTTAGGGAGGGAGTGATCTTCCACTCACAACATCAGCTCTTGTTCAGTGAAATGAGACACTCGATTAAGTGGTGGATTTTACAATCTGCTCCAACTTTCATAGCCAGCTGTTCCCTGTGTTACATGCACAGCGGAATCAAAAATATTTAGGTGACATCTAAACATGGGATAACACAGCTGGAAAGTCTGAGTGTTTGAAGTGTTAGAGCATTGAGATTATTCAAATACCAACTGCTGGAGCAGTATGGAAGTTAACATCACACACAGGAGAGGAAGAATTGCTTCCCTTGTACTTCCATAGCCTTGTCATATTACATTCTGGATTTATTTATGTCGTAGGCCACTTTATTGATTAATAGTGTTGAGAGATTTAACTAGCCACTAAATTATCCTGGCAGGCCAGGTCTGAGTTGTTTTATTACCCCCTTCCACACACATATACACCATCTTACTGAACAGATATTATGAATTATTGAGGGCAGTGTTTTAATGTACTTAGCAAGGTGCTCTGGCAGAGGGACTTCCTGGGTTCCCATGGCATTTTAATATCCAGTGCATTTCAACTACTGGCAGAGGACTCTGGGCACTAAAGGCTGTACTTGGTGTCCAAATCTGTTAGTGTTCTCATCAAGGATTGTTACCTAGCCTGACTGTCAAGCAACTGATTATAATAAAATGAGGTTTGCCGATAAATAAAAGAGAGTCTGCAAATCCTCCACCCAGAGCAGTCTGTTTTCAGGCTAATTGGAAGCTATTTTTTGCCAGAACAAATACTGCTTGTCCATAAATCAGCAGGTATCATTGTGCAGTTCTTTACCGATGTCATCTCTGACCTGATTGAGAGCAGACCTACACTCACTGTCCTCAGTCTCCTTGCACAGCTGCAAACACACTTTGGTCCATGCCATCCATGAAGCCTCCATATCAGTCCTGGAGAAGCCTCAATTTTGTGCTCCAGAATCCCCTCCAGCATTCAAAGTGAACAGGATGCTCTGCAGCAGCTCCTACATGCTTTGGCACCAGCCCTTGCTTTGGAGACACTTGCATTAAAAATAACCACTCACCTCATGGCAGGAGGAGGAATATCATGCCCCCTTTCTTTCACATCTGTGGAGTCATAGTTTAGAAGGCCGGAAGAAGTTTTCTCAGCTTTCAGTTTGAGCTTCTTTCTAGATAGGTCATGGCCATGGTGGGATGGATGAGGAAGGGGGCATGACTAATACAGGGGAAGCTTCCAGGTTTAAGGACCATCTTCTTCTCCAGGAGAGAGCTGAAATCCATGGTCAGAAAGAACCTTTCAGCCCAATAAAGTATTTCCAAAGCAGTCCGGGTGGACAACAAAGTCATATTAACACCTCAGGTGTCTTTGACCTTCTTAAAAACAGCCTTAAGACAGAAACCACCAATGAAATCTAAAGTATTAAAAGTCAGCAGTGGCTTCCCAGAGACTTCCCAGATCTGTCCTTTTATGAATCAGAGGCCTTGTTGGTTTCCCTGATGTAAAGCCTGCCCATTTAAGAGCAGGTTTAACACCCTTTCACTGCTGGATTCCAACAAAGAGCCACAGAGGCACACAGGGTTACAGAAACAGTCACTTCTTCCTCTCTGTCATGAACCTAGGAAGTCCATGACATGCAACAACTTAAAAACGGGATTCTGAGGTGTTTTCTTTGTGACTGGGCTCTTTCTGGGGTTTGGTGCATCAGTACTGCTGCCCCTGGGGAGGGGAGGCACCCTGTTCCTGGGACCAGCTCACTTGGGATTCCTAACTGCTTCCAGCAAGCTTTCAACTTTGCCTTAGGAAAGGACTGTTAACAAAGCTTTCCTCTTTATTACTAACTGGCTTGGAAGTGTCTGTGTTTTTGGGTAGACCAGTAGCATATACAATTTCAAGTAGGCATTGGTCCAGCCAAGGCCTTACTCATTCCGTGTAGAGCCTGGACAGAAACGATAGCTTCTTTTATTTACAGACATGTCAATAACAGCTGTAACGGCAAGGAATGTCCACAGGAGATAGGACAAGGCCCAAGAAGCCTCAGCAGCTATGAAAGGGCTCTCTCCCCCTGCTGATGACTTCAGGAGGGAAGTGGGTGCCCAAGCAGTCGAGCACTATCACTCCTAGAGCCTTCCTGGGACAGGTTGGGCAAACATTTGGAAGGAATGACAAAGGCAAGGACAAACTGGATGAGCAAACTGTGTATTGTCCAGCTCTCTCTCTGTTTCTGTGGTTGCTTTTCAGTGTTTTGGTTTTGAGCAAGTGCTGGGAATTTATCTCCCTGAAAACCCAAAGTGAGCAGTTGCTCCTAAATATCCTCGAAATTATCATCCTAGTCTCACTCCCAGGTATACAAAGAAAGATCACTTGGGGAAAAAAAAGCTCAGGCTCTTCCTCTGGACCTGTTAACAGTTTTCTCAACTGACAAGGACAGGCTACTCACAGAACATGAGCCTGGCTAATGCTGGTTGCAGCAGCTGGCATATGTACCCATGTTGCAACACTCCAAAGCAATGATCCCCAGTCCTTGTATATTTCTAGGAAACTGGAGGGACAGTTCTCCCACACAGAAGCCTGAAGCAGTGAGTGACATGCAAGAAAAAGTTTCAGTGGATCATCAGAGAGGTTTTTATAGTGCTTAGTGCTTTCAAACTCATTTTAAAAATAGATAAAAACAACTGATCTGCTAAGATGTCAGACCCATCCATAGCTATACCCCAGCACCTGGAGCCCCCCAGCGAAGTGGAAGACCTAAGGACAAGATGATCATAAAAAAAGTAATTCTTAATCTGATTTTTTTGTATTATTTCTTTCCTTCTCTTTTTGCACACCTGAGCTCTCTGCTCCATGAACTCACAGAGCAATTGCCCAGAAAAGCAGTTTAGGTCCCACGCTCCTGGGACTAAAGCTGTTGAATTCTTGTCTGACAAATCAGACATGCATTTCTGAGAAGTATTTAAGTACTTCAGTCCTCTAGACTGTCTCTTCATTTCCCTTATCTGTGTACATGACAAGGTCTTTGAAGACCTAATTTCTCATCATTATTTCTGAACTACTTTGATTTTGGTAGCAACTAATGTGTTAATGGTTATGTCCAAATAAAGACCAGAAATGTACACAGCTCAGCATTTGTCATTTATCCTGTGTCAAATGCAGTGAGGCACATTCACTAATAAAAAATAAATATGTGAATTAGAGGAAAAAGGCTGACCCTAGTTTATGAATTCTCTGTCCATTGCTAATGCTCTCCCCAGGGCTGATACAAGCCATGAGTGTTGGTCTCCTAATAAGTCAAATTAACACTAATATTTCCCAGTAGAGGATTTTGGTTTTATTGAGACTATAAAATGTTGCAGGATGTATTTGTGATGTACATCCAGTCATTGGGAAGACACTTGACCTGGCAGTACTGGACAGCAAAATCATCCAGAACTGTGAGGGCTATGGTGCTTTCCCATGACTCATGAATTCATATTCAAATATTCCATGACTCATGGATTAACCTGACAAAACCCAGAGGGAAGAAAAGTTATTGGGTTATTGGTTGACAAGAGCATTTTAAAATTAATATGGCATAATAAACAGGATACTAACATCCTCCTTCTGACTCGTGAGAAACTCACCAGGAAGAGTTTTGTGCATTCACTTATTAGCAAGGGACCTTAGCTGGGGTTATGTAATTAGGATGGGGCACTTTTTGCAGCTTCGAGGCTTGAATACCAACATTAGTATAATCCAGTTACAGAAAACATAACCACATGCAACAAGCTATTAATACCAGCTTGTATTTAATTGCAGTTCCCTTCCATTCTAGTGCAAATAAACAAAATACAAGTACATAGACAACAGAATGCAGCCATAAATGAACCACAAGATAACCTTGTTTACTGTATTTTATCTGTCTCCACTTCAGCCAAAAGGTTATTCACTTGTTTAACGCAGCAAAAAAGAACGGGCAGGATGTGGAAGGAACATACATTTCCATAGTCCTGGATGCATTCATGCTCTCTGCTTTGTAATGAATTTCCTGGGAAGTTCTGGGCACCTCTACATCAGGAACAGCATAATTATGGTGGTAAATTAAGTTGTGCAGGCAGACCTCTCTAATCCCTCTACACCTCTGTTCCCTCTAAAATAGAGTGAGTAGAATTGCAGAGAAGAGAGGATGAAATACATTAAATATTGTGGGGCCAGTGATTAACTACAGTAACAGAGGCCATAGAAAGGTCTCAGATACTGCTGGTCAGACATGTATAAATTCCAGAGGAACACAAAAGAACTGGCTTTGGAAAACTTGTCTACTGTGGGACTTACAGGGAATAGCAAATGCTACAAAAAATGCCTCTTTATTTTTAATTTGGCATTCGTTCTCAGCCTGACTTTTCCCATATCTGAGATCCTAATGACCTGTTTGAGTTCTCTTGTGTAGACACAATACTACGGACCTAAGTCTAGGGAGCAATGCACTACATTTACATTCAAAACATCACAGTCAGTTTGGTTTAAATAACATATTGTATCATTCCAACAATACTGATTGTATACTGAAGATTTTCTCCTTCAGAAGCTATACATGATGGATGAAGATGAAAAAAAGAACAGCAGAAGAGTGGATTTTAAATGGCAGCTAGGGGAAAGAGAGGAACACTGGAACTATTTGTTTTAAGAAAACTTGTTTGGTTTTAATGACACCCTGTGGTTTATAAGACAAAGATTTGGGCTTGGCACAACTTCCTTCAGATCTCAGGGTTCACACTGAGAATCAGATTTTTCTGTCAACAGTCTTAATCTTTTAAAGTAATGTAGTATCTTTCATGAAAATCTCCAAGAGCTTCATCATCGTCAGGCCATTTGTTTTAAGACCTTACTCAACCATTCTCAATTTACTGTAGCACCCATGTAGGAGCCTGGAGCCTCACTCAGCCAGATGAAACAATTCTAATTACATTGACTCGCACCAGCAGAGGAGCTGGGTAATACCAACCAGCATTCTTAGGAGGCGAATCAACTTGAAAGACATGTGTAATCATTGTGACATCAATTTAATGTGTCACAGGACATGAAATCGAGGCCATGATAAAAAAGAAATCTGCTGATACCTGAGTGAGCACAGCATGTTGTGTAAGGCACAGAAGAGCTGTCCCTGTGACTCTGACACAGAAAAAGCCATTGCACCTGAGTGGCAACAGCCATAGTAAGATGCATGCTCATTCCCTCCCCTCCCTGCATATTCCTTCTGATCATCCCAGATGAGGGAGAGCTGGGAGGAATAGGTCTTTGTAGATCGGAGGATTACTTTTTTCTGACAATGAGCTTCAGAGGAAGGTCTCCCATATCTGAATAAGATGCCCCACTTAAGCCACTTAAAGAAATATACATATATAAAAAAGAAATTATACCAGAAACAATGAAAATACAAATGTTACCAGGTACTGCAAGACAGTACTTTCACTGTGAGGGTGAGAACTACCACCCACAGACCCACCCACGTCAAACCAACCTGCCTAATCTGATTGGAGAAATTCTTGTAGTTGGATTCAGTTAGAAGACCATGCACAAGTAGGCCCTGGAGCAAGTTATACCCTTTTAACTGCGTAAGTGTGCTCTTGTCTGAATCTTAGAGGATCTGCTGTTACAGAGCAAATCAAGTGTCCTCCATGTAATCGTTTAGCCAGTCCCTCATGATCCAGGAGACACACACTGTCTGCATCACAGAGGAAATGTCCTGCCTGTCCCTGGCCATCAGCCCGGCATGGGCCAGGTGAAGGCATCACTGAGCATCCCTGCTGACAGCTCCTGAACAGCACACCACATTCCAGTTTCCAGCTTGCCGTTCATTGCTTTTCTTCAGCAAAGCTCTTACCAGCCCTTTAGCTCTCAAGAGCAGACTTGCCAGTGTTAGGCTGTTTCAATACAAATGCCTCCTCACTGGAGTGCCACAGATTGCAAGTGTGGAATGAAGAACTACTGGGCTGGTAGAGGAGGCTGTCAGAATACCTGCCTGATTGCCTCTTGCAGGGGAGGAGAGATGAAAAACTTCAGGAGAACATAAGTAATGGAAATGTTCCAGATTCACAGTGAGGGATGATTAAAGGTAGCTTTAAATCTATTCTGTAACTACACGAAGTGACCAGCTTCTACAGTGCTGGCTTACATAACATCTGCCCTTTTTTTACCCCACCATTACCCCAAAAAATCGTGGCCTTTTTGGTGCTTGCCCTCTAACTTCATTAAAGAGTAATAGTTCTTACCATGCACTAATAAAAAAACCCTATGGGTTTGCTGTGTACATGTATTTTCCAGAAAATTTCCAAGAGAACTCCTTGTGCTAACTGCAAGAACTGTTATCAATCAACTGTTTTTAAATAGACAATGATGCATGCGTAGCCTTGGCAAAGGGTTTGTTTTGAACTTATATTTAATTTATCTTGAAAAAGAAATATGTTTGGCAGAGTTATGTCCTTGTGCTCTTGACCTCTACCAACTGTCAGTGCTGAAGACCCAAGGGCAGTAAAGGATTTAGCCCTTTGCTACCCACTCTTCAAAGGTGTCAGTCAGCGAAGCTTAGGATCAGGCTATGCTAATAAACTGAATTTAAGTGTTTCTAATGTGGACAGTATAGTGTCTACTCATATTCCACTCTCTGCCTGGAACATCTACATTTTAATACATACTTTATTACAGCCTCGGTAGGTGCAACTGTCAAGTGTCAGCCTGAGTGCAGAAGCAAAACAGGACAGAGCACTTAGAGAAGCAGGCTACTGGGAGGTTCCTCAGCTCTTCTGCAATCTCAGAAGTGACCTAAGTAAGAAGGAGGAATCTTAAAGAGACTGCCAAAATGGATCCTTTCTGGAAATACAGGCAGCGGCTCAAGCAGACTCAAACAGTGCTTCTTGTCTCTGCTGCGTGTAATGAATAGGACAAAAAAATGAAGCTGGAAAAAGTTCCATCTCTAACACTAGTTTTTTTCTGAAGCTCTTGACAGTTTTGATAGCTTTTCACTTACCCGAAGTAGATGTGATTTAACTTGATGTTATAATATTAGTACTGTCTACTGTGTAAAATGAAACACTAGAGATATCATCCCAAGTATAGCACAAAGAAAAGATAATTATAGATAGTGTTTAAGCCTGAAGAGTCAATCCTTTAAGTTTTTGGGCTAATGAATTCCTGATAATAAACTTCCCACCAGAAAACTCGTGGTGGGCCTAATAGGGAGTACCAAATTAACTTGAGAAATCAATCAGAATCTTTCCAGCACAGGTAGTTATCCAGTCCAGACTGATCCTAGGAAAGGCTAGCAGCACTGTGACTTTCTGGGCACAATGGAAAATCTCAAGTAATGTAGAGAAAGAGACCAAGGAGGTTGGAGAAAAAAAAAGTAAAAGGTAAAATTCACAAAGAAAAGCACATGAAGATCTCCAGGCCTGTGCTACTGAGAAATTCCATCTACTTACAGATGAGGCCTTGCCACGGGTTGAATAACTTTTTTCAAGAATTGACAAAAACTTCTTGCATATCCTACCAAAAAAATCCCGGAGACCTTCCTAGTTAATTTTATAATTAAAGTGTCATCAGCCCATCATGCCTATTGCTCTGAACTGAGCCACATAGTGAAATGCTCCAGGGCAGAAACACCTGCTTTTGCTTCCTCCGTCATGGACCCTTGCTCTTGAACCAACATCCTCAGCTGCCCAGAGCCAAGCAAACCTCACAGACAGCAATGTGGGCTTCCTTGGGACTTTTTTTTTGAACTGCAGACATTCAACTCATGAGTTGAACCTTGTACAACATCTCTTTTAGTATGACCAAAGTGGGGAAGAAAACCTCAGTCGTTGCCCTGGTGGCTGCTTACCTTGTCCTTGTGTGTTAAGACAGATTTTAACCTACAGAATATTGCTGTAGCCAGAGCATTGGATGATTGCTTTGCTACTGATATGGCACGTTGGCATGTGAAATCCCAGAAAGATGGATTATGCCTTTTCTTCCTTTATCTCGAGTTTCAAAGAGGCCCAGTGACACCAAACCAGACTGCTCCCTGAGCTAGCTCACACCTGGGGCTGTCTTACCATTCTGTTCCTAGGTTTACAAAACAGTGAAGCACAGCAGCTTCCCAGATACCGAGACACAGACATCTGAAGATCATGAATTAATTTGTTAGCAAACATCTTTGTCACCTTGATCAGCTCAGCCAGAAAGAGCTTCAGTCCCAAAAAACCTCAGGCCTCCACATGGCTTTAAGCTTGGAACTTTCCAAAGCAAGGCAACTCTGAAATATTTGCTTGCAAACTGACAGCTTGTGTCCCAGACACTGGGTCAGAAATCACTAGCAGAGCTCCAGAGTTCAGAGTGAAAATGCTGTTCTGCATGAAACTGAACACAAAGACCAGACCAGACACTTCTCATTTGACACAGGGAAGGTCTGATGATTTTTCTCACATTTTTGTTTTTTGTTTGTTTATTAAGGCCATATTTTAATCATTCTCCCTCAGGTTAAAACCCAACTGTTAATTGTAGGTGTTTCATCTCCATAAGGTTGTGAAGCTGGAGCCACTACAGTGGAAATCCCACACTCAGCACTGAAAGACTCTTCTGGTCTGTTATTTATGGCCTGAATGGAAAGAGTAACAATCCAATGCAAATATTTGGACTTCTCTTTGTTCCTGGCAGGGCTCTTGCAGCACACATGCGAGCAGATTGTGCTTAGTTTTGCTAGGATGGGAGAAGCATTAGGGACAGAGCTGGGTATGAGCCAAATCCAGCACGTGGGAGAGGCAGATGCTGCTCCAGGGCTGTGCCCAGGTGTGCAGGGCTGGAGTACAAGCACAGGTAGTTTTATCAAGGCAGGATAGGTTGGTTCCTGGAACCTTATCAGGGTGTAGATCAAGGATGATTTTTGATCATGAAGAGCAGCACAGGGCAGAGTCTCTCATGAGTAAATTGTATGTTTGTGGGACTATGAGAAGAACTGAACCAACCACCAAGAGACACAGATCTTTTGTTCCATATCTGAGCAAAAATCCAGGTAGTCCAGACCTGGACCATTTTCAAAACTTCTCCAACCTTGTTACATCCCACTTGATCAGAGCAAACCTTTAACCAGATACACAGCACCATTCAAAACAACAGTATTTTCCTGTCCTTACTTCATATCAAGGACAGGACCACTGGAAAACTCAGCAATCCTGGCTGCGTGTGTGTCCCACCACTTTCATATTGGCTACAAGTCCATATACACAGTGCTGCTGTGGTAGAGCCAGCTTGTGTTTATAAGCAATTACAGTGTGGTTGCCTGAGGTTTGGTGCTGTGGAAACTCATGCAAGGTGTTCCTCCACCTTCAAAAAAGCACAGGAGCAGGAGATCAGAGCCCTCCACCTCCCATACGACAGAAGGCCATGAGCAAACCTGGTTTCACTGATAACACCAGCACAATTTACACAGCCAGTGGAAAAACAAACATTCTGTTGGTTGATAAGCCTGATTCCCTGGCTCACAGCCCAAGGTGTGAAACTTGGGAGCACTGAGGAAAGGATAGAGAAGACAGACCTTGAGTGAAACACCTACCACAGAGGTTACTGGCCAGGGATCTGCACTTGCACTGGGATAAGGACTGAGCCAAGGAGCACCTGCGAAGGCACTGTCTCCCCAGCTGTCTGCTGCTCCTCTCTCCCTTCTGGCACTGTATTTCACCAGAAACCACAAGGGCCTGCTTGTCTCCAGTTTGGAATATGAGTCCCCAGTGACATAATTTGTAATCAATATAAAAGGCAAGATAGGCATTAAATTCTAATATTCCTTCTACGAGTCACCCTTCTCTAATCCAGCAAGGTTAGCTAAATACTAAATAATAATAAATACTGCATATAGGCCTGGCATTAAAAAAATTAAATTTGCTCTGCAATCATGGCTTCGAGAGGCAAGAAGCAAAGGAGAAAATCCAATAACAACACTGGCTTTGCTGCTCTGCCCACAGCGATGGGCTCAATCAGACATAGAGGCTGCACAAACTGCTCTTCTGCTGTGCTGGAAACAGCCACGCAAAATATTCATCTTCAGAAGTTTTGTGCTCTGATAGATATTCACAGATATGGGTTTGAATTTTTTCTTAACATTTACCACAGCTCTTTACATCCATCTCTGCCAACATGCTTCAGGGCTGGGTTCAGGTGAGGTGAGAGCCCTGACTCCAGACAGAGAACAATACAGCACTTTCTCTCTGCCCTCACAAGGGTACAGCCCCAGAGCTCCCCTGGGCACACCTGCCCAGCCCAGCCCAAACAAACCCGAGATAGCGTGGGCAGAACACACACACCTCACTAGGCAGGCACACAGCTCTGCCTGTTGGCGGAGTCTGCTGGCAGGTGTTTGTTTGCTCACCCTTAGAAACACAGACAAGCAAGTAGGAAGCAGAGTCGAATTAAATCTCAACACCTTAATTATACTTGCAAGGCTCAGGATGGCAACAGAGCCCTTCCCATGCTTTGAGAGCACAGCAGAGGGGGACAGATCTTCCGAGCTGGTAAAGCAGCCCCTTCATGTATTTGTCAAGGCCATTTCTCTTGGCAACCTCCTGTTGGGACCCAAGAAGACAGGAATTGGTAACTTCTGGCAAGCAGTTCCCAAGTCAGCCTGTACCAATCTTCAAATACTCGTGAAAAGAGAGATATTACCCGTGAATGGTTTTGCTCAGTATCTGCAGAGGTGCCAGCTCACACAGCTATAGCCACCTCATCCTGCCCATGCCAAAGGGAATGGTATAGTAGAGCAAAGCACAAAGCCCTATGCTTACGGTAATGTGGGAGGCAAGAACACCTGTGCTAGTTCCCAGCAGGATGGACAACAGCAAATAAACAGATTGCCTTTGGCAGTGTCAAGAGGAGCGTGTTTCCCTTTCCCAATGAGAAAGAGCCTCTGCCAGTGGAGCAGCACTGGGGCCATCCCCCTCTGCATGACAAACATCACCAGTTGTCAGCAGGGCAGCTGACAGATGAGCTGCCGTGACAGAGCGTGTGGAACAAAGTTCTTCCATTACGTCACCTCTACCTTGGGTGACCCAAGGGGTAAGAATAACAGCCAGGCTCTACTACATCATGCTGCCAGAATGACACTGTTTAGACTAGGCTTCCTAGGGCAGCCATGAGCTTGCTCCCCTGGCAGGCTCACATGGAGAAGAACTTTGAGAAGTAGGGCACATCCATACCCCTGAAGGAGATGGAGGCCATTAGGGACATGACTTCCTTCATTCCTATAAATGCAGGAGGTTCCAAGTGTTTAGCATGTGCTTTGTAAAGCAGGATTAGCATGGACCCTGCTAAGTTCACCCAAGCATGGCTTTTGCTTAGAGGGTTTCTCTCTAAGATCTCACTTGTTTATCCTGGTTGTACATGGTTATGAAAGCCTTCCAGAGCCAACACAGATGAAGGGAGTGCATTCCTAATGAGCTGCACCCTATCTTCCAGTAGAGGACTCAGCAGCCTACACAAGGCACTGTTTTTTATGAGACTAGAATAGGATCCATGTCCTGATTTCAGACAAGACCTACTGCAAGCTGCACCCATCTAATAGGAACAACTCAGATTCCCCCTCCCATGCTCCCCTGTGACAGAAGGGAGATAATGAGGGAGACTGGGCACGGGAGTGCTATGCCATCTTCTGCTGAGTTCTAGGAATGCTCTCTCCTCTCTGGGAACTCTAGCATCTGCACTCCTCTGAGACAGGCTGGGAAAAATAGGAATTCACTTGCTCGCAGGCATACCTCAGGAGAAAGAGCCACTTGAACATCCAGAGTTCCAGCCAGATTGCCACTCTTCCTCATGGTCTCCTCACCTGGCAACTCTGCTGCTGCCCAGCAGGCACATCTGGACAGATATTTTAGAGCAGCACCATGGACATCTGTCAAATCTCATCAGACAGATCTCCCTTCTGTTCCCACATCCTTCTAGACCTGCTTTCTCTCAACTACATGTTCCCAGGTCAGACTACTGAACATTCACCAAACATGACCCTATCTGAGGCCATGCTGTGCTTTGATGGGTGGTGGTCATCCATCATACTGAGATACAAGAAGCTCTAACCACTGGTACCTGAAGAGCTCCAAGGTTTCAATTGCTAAGGGACCATCAACTCAGGTCAGCCTGTGCATTTTTTGCAGTGGGAAGGGTGAACTTCATGGTAGCAATGAGAAAAAAAGGAAGACGAACACAGCAGTGGTAAAAGGGAAGGTGAAAGCAAATAATTGCTGTAGAACACTGAGCCCTTTGCTTCTACATGCTCAGGAAATTGGAGCAGTTAAGAACCCAGGTTGAGCATTAATGATGACATTGCAGATAAGCTCAAGCGCCACGATGCAAATAAGTGGAGCAAAGAGTTCCATGCTTTTGTGAGAACCCCTCCCTGTGAGCTCTGCTCAGAGGCAAGTTCCAAGGCAGGAGCACGGCTCTGTCACAACAAGCCCTTATTGGCCACAACTATTCCATTACCTGGCAACTTTGGAAACAAGCAAACCCTTGCACTGCTGCCTTGCTGACACACAGAAGCTGAGGTGTGCCGTGTGGACTTGTCATCTAAGTAAACATGGAGTAGGAGGGTGAGTCCCCAGGAGTGGAGGAGTTGCAGGATGTGAGATGGCCATGGTACTTTAAGAGGCCTGATATGGACATTTGCCATATGAAGATGGCCCAACACAATAATTTTCTGTTTTCCAGACAAACTCAGAATAACTATCAACTGCTCAGACTGGAAAGAGGAAGAAGACATTGTCATGGAGTTGTCCTGTAACCACTAAGCTCCCTGCCCTTCTCCATAGGGAGAACATGCCAGGAGCCATCCTATTTTCTGCAGTACAGATGGGTGGGAAGCAAAATAAAGCATTTGTACCCTCTGAAATTTAGTGAAGGGACACTCAAACAGGATGCCACAAAATCACTTGTGCTGCCCATCAAATCTTCCCCTTGTTCTGATAGAGAAGAACAGATCACATGCCTGGTCTGGGATGAGAAAACCTCTTGCTCCCAAGGTTTCCAGCTGCACAACACATTGGCTCAGTTCGACTTGTCAGACTTGAGATGAGAATGCCTCTCCCCAGGATCTGTGTTTCTTCATATGAAGTCTAAAGACAAGTTGCCACAGCCCGAGCAGCATAGCCCATAAATCTTGACACGGTTCCTTGGGAAGCTTGTGATATCTTGTCCCCACCACAGCAGAATGGTCCTGTTGCCAATGCAGCTCTGCTCCTGCCAAGCTGTGCTTGTTGAAAGCTACTCAGGGCAGACTGATCACTGTTCCAGTGAAAGCCAGGCTTGTATCTCATTTTATTTTTACTGGTTTGGATGTGCAGTCAAGCTCAAAGCCCTTAAAAAAACAAAACCCCCCAAACAAACAAAAAACACTCAACAAAACCCTCAAACAAAACAAAACTCCCAGACCCTTCTGTACCATTAAGCAATAAGCCCATTGCAGCTGGAAACCTAGTTCTGAGCCAGGGTTTCACTGCTGACAGAATCCAGAGGGGTTTTTTTAAACCAGGGACCAAAAATTTGGGTGGAGGAGAGGGAACTGCTCTGGCAGCTCTTATAGTAGTTTTGTTAGTGCTACAAGGTCAGTAATCACTTGTACCGCAGAAGGTCTAGAGACAGCCTCTGTACTCCCCCATCTACAGCCCTAGCACATGCCCACAGAAATCCTCCACGTACCATCCAGCTTTCCTACCCTCTCCTATTCTTAGCCGAAGCTGGTCTTCTTATAGACTATTACTCACACTCCCTGATTTTGGCTGTCCTATATCCCTCCCCTGGCCTGTTCGAGTCCCATGAGGCCAGTCAGTTCCCCTTGTCCAGAAATTTCAGAGAAAAACAAGTAAAGTGATCCATAGCACCAGCTTACCAGGAACTGCTGGGACACAGAGATCGAGGACAAGACTCACTGTCCTGAACAGAACATCCCTTGGTCTTGATTGTGCTGCTTACAGCAGCATCAGGCTCAGGCCCAGCTTGTACACCATACTCACCTGGCAGAGGGGATGGAAAAATCAAGGTGGCAAGGCTGGAACTAGCTCTAGTATTTGTCCTTTCACAAACAGCCATCCAAGAAGCAAAAGATAGCTCCATACGGGAGACCTGCAGCAAAGCAGGAAGATTGCAGGAGCACATGCCCACCTTCTGATATAGGTCATCAGCCAGGGCAGCTCCACTTGAGCTGTGGGCTGCTCCCCACCCCCTGTTCTCCTGCCTCACAGCTGTGCAAGGGCATTTTTGGATTAAACTGGTGGTTGAGAAGGGGAGCTTCACTCTTAATAGAGGAAGGTTCCATTTCAGAAAAGCCTTCTGGGGTAAGTGGTGAGATTTTTTCTCTGAGCTATTAGGGTGCTACAGGAGGCAGGAACCTTTTACAGCATACATGCTAGTTTGTGTTTTGAATCAGCCACTGGAGTCTTTTCTCAATAGCTTTATTGTTATTCTGAAATTTTTAAATCCCAGATCTTGTTTGAGACAACATGTTATTAATTTTTTTAAAGTCCATGCATTACCATGGCTTTGTCCTTTGAAAGTTTCTTCTGCCCACCTTATTTTTTTCGTTTTGCTTTTCTTTATGGTAGCAAAACAGAAAAGACCTCAAGGCCTGGCTGAGCCTGGGGATGGGTGGGAGTGAGAGCCAGGAAAAACCTTGACTGAGACCCTGGAGCCAGACCCAGTAAGCAGAGGTGCCATAAATGCAGGGTTTCAGCTTTAAACACTCAGGTTTTAGATGGTCAGTGCCCCTGCTTTAAATCTTCATCCCTCTTGTTACACAGGAGCAATACTCCAACTCTGAGCTGATGTCACAAACTCTTCTGAGAATTTAAATAATCCAGAAATACCAAGACTGGGCAATATGCAATAGCAGTATGGTGCTCAGGTTATTTCTTTGGAGGGTGAAGGTGGCTTCTCCAGCTAAGGATGTTGCCGTGGAGGAGAGTTGGCCCACAGGCTCCATGTGGGACCAGAGGATCCAGGTGTGGGATGGTGCCCAGGAGCCTGGCAGAGGCTGTATTTATGTCACATGGATTTTTCTCAGCAGTAGGAAGTGGGGCACTTTCCATCCCAGGGGAGCTTGAGCCTCCTGGTGCTGCATCTGCAGCTGATGGCAACTTTGGAGAGGCTTTGCTAGTGGCTGGGGGAACAGCTGAACAAGCTGCACTCCAGGTGGAAGCAGCAGTGTCTCTCCATCCTCCCTGAAGGCTGTCCACTAGCAGTGCCCCAATTCCTGTTCCATTTCTGATAATCAAAATGCATAATTTGAAGGAGAGAAGGGTGCATTGAAAGCCTTTCCACTGGCTTTCTTTACAAATCACAGTACCAACACTATATAAACTGAATTTATTTGAGGACCTGTTAGTGCCTGCATCAGCACAGCTGCAGAGCCACTGGTCCTTGTCACCACAACAGGCTCCTTGGGTGGGCTGGAGAAGCTGTAGAAGCAGTGCCAGCCACATCCCTGCCTCCTCTGATTCATGACATGCAGCATCTGCTTGGCCTGGCAAGCAGAGGTGGCATGGGCGACTGCTTGGAGTAGAGCAGAACTGGTGCAGTGGGAACACCAGAGGCAGCTTTACTCAGCAGAGGGAGCTGCAATGCCTGAGATTTTTGGTTTGTATTTTTTTAAAATGATATTTAGTGGTTTAATGGGATGCTTCCATTGACTCATAACCCCTAAAATCACACTGTAGCACATCGTCCTGAAAATAAGTGCACCTTGTGAATGCTTGGGACTATTTAAAAATGCAAATAGCAGAGAGAGAAACTCAAGGTGACCTCTTTTTTCTCTCAGGAGGCAACTGTGCACTTCTCTTGCCTTTCCTATTGTGTCACTGAGGGCTTTGCACTATGCCTGACCCCATGGCAAAAGCCCTGGCTGGCACCAGGGGCTCTGGAGCAGCCTTGGATCCCACAGTGACATTTCTTCAGGAGCTTTACAGAAGCAAGGTAGAGAAGAACAGTGTCCCAGTGGCTGCTGCCCACTTCAGTCCTTTAGCCCCCCTTGACAACAGCAGACTGGAGGACCCTGGCCTCTCTGACATCTCCGTTGCAGTGCCTAGCACAAGTTCCCACTTACAATTTTCAAGGACTCTCAGATGCCCGTATGATATGGCAGAACAATTGATTAGCAGTGAGGAAAAAAAACAGGAACATCCTAATACAGTGCTTGATCTTGCTTCTGCCACTCCATGCTCCTGGCAGAGTCATCAAGAAGAGTTTGAGGCTGACCGTGTAGCATCGCTTCCCCCTCCAGCTCATCCTTTTCAGCACAGCCAGGTATGGCAGAGTCACAAATGAATGCAATACATCTTGATCCCTCCCAAAACATAAACCAACCTGACACAGGAATTCCAAGAGCAGGAGTTTGTGCAGATTAGTCTGGGGCAGTGAGTGTAATTGCATCTCATTTAGCTACACTCAGCAAGGTTGCTGCTCATCTAGAGGTGAGGCTGCTCAGAGTCTCAGCAGCCAGCACCTTACTGCAGGTGGCAGGCTTGATCTGGCAGAGGACTTGGAGATCTCTGTGTAGGCAGCCAAGGTTTATTAGAGAAATTGTTAAATTCCAGTGACTCGAATACAAAGATAAGCTGCACTGCCTTCTGAAAGACAAAGGTGTTTCCTACCCATAGAAACTGACACAGATACCAGTGACCACAGCAGGTTTGACAGTAAAATGGTCACCTTGCAGTTAATCTTAGTGGAGTCACAGTTTCTTTCTACCTAGTACATCCAATGGGATGTGTACATCATGTCAGCATATAACTACCACTTCCCTCCTACAGCCTTGCTGCCTTTCCACTGGAATGATGCTGTCTGTCTCAGCAGCATCTCTTCTGTCCCCGTTCCACCCCAGGAGCTCTCCCCTCCCGTTTTTTGCCATTTTTGAACATCCAGAGCAACACATCTCTATGGAACATTTCTAAATTCAACATTAGGCTGCTCTTGTCTTTAACTGGATGGGAGAATAAGGAGGTGCAGAACTCAAAATCTGTTATTAGACCTTTAAACTAAAATTAAAACAAAAAAACCAAACAACAAACAAACAAAAAACCCCAACCAAAACCCACTGTTCATTTCTCATGGAGAATTCAAACCCTTCACTGGCATGTTCCTAGGAATGTTTTTTTTTTCCTGCTTGCAACAGTTAGCATCATGGAATTGTATCCTGGAGCACCATGGTGTTGTCCCATCGGTGGGATGAGCTGTCATAGGGCCGCACACAGCAGTGCTGCTGTCCACACTGCTGTCAGCATGAGGCTGGCTGTCAGTCTGAGCACGGGGTGAGCCTGCAGGGCCGGCGTGCCCGAGGTGCAGGAGCAGACCTCGTAGCCATTCCCCGAGCGGCTCTCGTCGTGCTGCCCCGGTTTGGAGCGTGCCCCAGTCCTGCTGCTCCCGGCTGCCTCCGGGGAGTCGGCCTGCATGTCGCTGCACACCAGCCAGTCTCTGGCAATGGACTGGGGGTAACCAGGCTGGGCCTCCAGGTCGCTGTCCAGCACCTTCCAGTACTCCTTGCCCCTGAAGAAGTAACTCGCACCTGCAAAGAGACCAAAACCCAAAGGCAAGATCAGTGGCAATGGGTGCTCTCCCACTGGAAGGGCACCGGAACACCTGAGTCAGAATCACAGAATATTTTGAGTTGGAAGGGACTAACAAGGGTCATCGAGTCCAACTCTTAAGTAAATGGCCCCTACAGGGATTAAACCCACAACTTTGATATTATTAGCTCCACGCTCTAACCAATTCTCTAATTCTTAGAGCAGCAGAGGAGCATTCCCACCACAGCTGAGCCCTGGGGAGTGGAGGCACATGAGATACTGCTACTTGTTGCCAGTACTCCCTCTTGCTGCAGGAGAGATGCTCCAAAAGATGCCTGGCTGTGATCTCTCACACCAGACAGGAGCCACCAGACAGTTGGAGGTGGACTTTGCCTCTTCTGTGGTGAGTCCTAGAGCAGATGCACCTCCTGGTATTGTGGGTGTGTGGGGTCAAGACCCTGTGAATCCACAGCTGGACACACCATACCCACCTCTCTGTGGCCATTAGTGGGCTGTATTGTGAGGCTAGAGACCTCACCTACCATTAATGAACTGAGGTACATGCTGCTATCCCTGGGCTGAGATAAACAACCTCAGCCTGGCAGGACCCTGGGAGCCTTCTGCTCTCAGGTGCATTTTTTTCCCCTCTGAACTGGGAGACTGTGAGCAGGTCCCATGCTCAGGAGGACTCCTACCTATGGGAATGGCCTGTCACTCTCAATATCTTTAAAAATTCAGCTTTTCCCCTCTGCCTGGTTTAACGATTGCTATTACACTGTTAGGTTGCCAGTAAATAANTCCCCCCCCCCCCCCCCCCCGATATTTTTGTTGCCTGTTTGAAATTACAAAGTCTTTTAGAGAGCAGTGTGGGGAGCTCTGGTTGGAAGCACACCTCCCTCTTCAGCTTCCAGACACTGGGAACTGCCATCCCATCAGGGGCTCAGCATTTATGTCAGCAGGCAGGGTACAAGGGGCTTTAGCTCCATATAACACTGATTTTGTTTCTTGTGCTTTTTGAACTGGCGTATGGACTCACCATCTGACCACCTCATGGCATCATCCAAAGGGCTTGGTATTCCCTTCCATAGGATGGTCTCTGAAGGGTAACCAGGATCCATCCTGCGCTCATGGTCATCGTAGCGCCAGTAGAGATTGTCCTTAAAGAAATAAGTCTTGTCATTGTGGGCCCAGGAGAAAGCAGTGTCACTTCCTCCCAGTGGCAGACCAAAGTCAAATGGGCCGTGGGTATCCTTCCTCCACGTAATTGTCTTTGAAGACCCAGTATCTGTCTCCTGTGGAAAGAAAAAAAACACAGAGCAAAACCACATTTGTTTCACGGACAAAACCAGCATTCCCTCACAGATAAGCTGAGTTGATGTTTCATTATGTGTTGTGGTAACAAACCCTGGGACTGAGCTCTTAGCATTTAAGGATGGGAATGGGAAGGGGTCAGCCTAATGGGGAACCTCTAGCTTTGAATAATTGCATTTTAGTGTCAGGCTCCCCATGGACACAGTCCCACTTTGCTTCTTAACCTGTGATGGTCCCAGGACATGGACACGCCAACAGAGTTAGCACAGTTGTCACTTTCATGTATTTAGTGAAGGCCTTTAGTTTTCTGCCCCTTTGAGTTCTGCTTGGTATCTAACGGCAAGAAACAAAGGTAAATGCAGTTTTGTGGGAAAAACAGGCACTTTTTGCCTGGTATTCCAAGTGTAGTCCTACTGTGGAAGAGAAATAGCCATATTTTCTAGAGCCAGGCAGGCTGAAGGACCCGTGGATTTTTAAGGGATGTACTGAGAATGCACAGGGGTTGGACAAATCTCATCTGAGTAGCTCACTGTTTTTCAAGTGCCCTGTGCAGCCACCTCTTCAACCCTACCTTGGGCAGGAGAGAACTGTAAATATGGATTTTTTCCCAATAAAAATGAATCATGACATGACTGGGCCCTGGTTTGTGTGAGAACAAGAAAATTAATTCAGATACCTCAATTCCTTCATAATCCTCTAATCTCTGGGACAGCCTTTCTGCTTTTACAATGTCTTTTTGGGAACCTGCAGTGTCCTTTTAGGTATTATGCAACCTATTTTAAGGATCAAACTTTTTCTTCCCTCAGTTTTATAGAATACCTGAAGAAGCCCTTAAATGCAAGCTTATGTCTCAGCATCATGACCATAGAGGCCAATGTAATTTGTGTGCTTTGGTTTCTGTCCAGGGATCAATGAAACAGTGCTGGAGGGAGAGAATGAGACAGTATTTCATAGCTGGATAGAAAATCCTGAGTTCATGTTAAGAGCTGGACAGGACTAACACACAGAGCATGTGTGACCATGGAGTGCTCTGCCTTGCAGGGGCAAGACACCAACTGTGGTACATCTGGAATTCCAGCTTCACAAACAGCCAGGGGGAGCCCCTGGACCTGAGCTGCTGGCTGTCTGTCCATCCCCAGCAGGCAGAGCAGGGAGGAAGGGAAGGAAGCGAGCGAGTGCCGCTGTGGTCTGCAGACGTGACTGGGAGGGTCTGGTGCCAGGAGGAAGAGCTGCCATGCTCCAGCTGGCCCCATTCCCTCCAGGAAAGCAGAGCAGGGCAGGCAGCCTGAGGCAGCTGGACACACATGGTGGAGCCTTGCACTTGGTGTTCCATGGAGTGATGCAGGGCTTGGCACATCTTTGTGGAGCTTGGCATGCCAGCGGTCTGGGAGGGTGTTCTTGGAAAGTCCTCTGCAAGTGTAGGGGTTTGCACAAAGCATAAACCATTCCTCCAGCCAGGCTGGAGGAACTGAAACCAAATTATTGCTTCCAGAAGTGCTTGGTTCAGCACTTCTGAAACTGATAATTACACCACATTTGGAGCAGAATAGTCAAGAGACAAAAAGCAATTTCCAGCCAGGAGGCACGGAGGGTTGGGATGTATTTAGCACTTTAAGTGCACAACCTTTCTGAAACAAGAGGCAGTGCCTGCCAGGAGCTTGGGTGACATTGAGTGTATGGGTGGCATCTAACTAGCATGGCTGGATAGTCTGTGGGAGACTCAGACATTTGTGTAGGAACCTGGAACTAATCTGTTCTTCCAGCTCTTCTGAAAGAAATTGGTGAGAATTTGAAATAAAAAGAGAGAGTGATACCACTTATTTTAAGAAAAAATATAGTAACAGAAATATAATTAGCAAAACCAAGCTCTTCAGTTTCATTTTTGTCCCCACTATGACTTCTCTTCTCAGCAAGAAATACTAAAAAGAGAAAAGGCCAAAGGAAGAACACAGCACCTGTGAAGCGTGTTCAGGGCTGGTTCATGCTTGTGTTTCATTCTTAAAAAGCTCAGATTTTAGTTACATTTGGCTGAGCTTTATCTTCAATGACATTTCCCACGATTTCTGGGGAACATGACTGCTACCTTTTGCTTGCCCTGCCTGCCAGCTGGTTTCTCCTGGCCTTGCTCATGGACAACAGGTCTCAGACCTGCCTTGGGAGATGCTCAGTGACTGGCACTGGTGTCTCCTGCCTGCAACAGAGGTCAAAACGCTGCCAAGGTACCCTGGCACAAGGCTCTACACAGAGGAGAGACACGTGCTACCACCTCCAGCACTGCGTTTGCTCTCACCTTTGAAGAAGACAATCTTGTGGTCGCTGGTTCTCTCGTAGACTGCATCCAGGCTGTCCAGGTTGAGTGGCAAGCCCCGCCAGAAACGGTGGATCTGAGCCGGCTGGAGGGAGACCAAGTGCTTATTGCGAGTCAGTCTCCAGAAGTACTTGCCTGGAGGGACAGACTGGACATTACTGAACCACACTCAACCCATATTTGCCAGAGGATGAGCGCCGGGCAGGCGGAGGCAGCAGGAAGCAAAGCGTGTGAGATGGGAGCCATGAATTAGAGCCATCCTACTTTCCAGCAGCAGCTGTGACTGCTTTCTATTTCTGGCAGTCATTAGAAGAAATCCCCTTTTTTTTGGATTGAAATAATCCTCCGGACATTGCACTGGAGTTGTTATGCTCCTGGCTATGGTGTGAAGCTGCACCGCTGAGCTGGGGCAGGGGAGGGGAGCCTTTCATCTCCTGCCTCCCTCTGTGCACAGACCTCCTGGGAGCAGCTGAGTCTGCACCAGGTACCAACAACCTTTAGCAAGAGCCTCCAAAAACACATCCCTAGTCCTCCTCTCCTGGAGCAGCCAGTTTCCTGCACACAGGGCGCCCAACTGCTCTCATATTTGGAAATGTCTAGAATGTTATGATGAAAAATATCAGATTTTTTTAATGAAGAAAGGAAGTAAGAAAATAGAGGAGAAGGAGGAAACCATATTAATAAATCTGGATGGGTTGAGGTTGGGAAGGAGGCACAATTAAGGACTTTGGTACCATCTAGAGGTGCAGGATAAGCAGGGACCACAGTCCTGCAGAATGAATGTATTGGTGGTGCCAGCAAACACACCTCACCACCTGCAGCAGCACTGCTCCAGATCAGAAGAGCATTTCGGGAATAATTTGGGTTCCTCTGTGGGAAGGATTACAAATTTTTCCTGCTCAAAGGGTCTTACATGGGATTTCCCAAGGAGTCTTAA
>WEIV01021234.1:0-13004 GCA_013390005.1 Calyptomena viridis
CGGTGCTGGTGCCGCTGCTCCGGCGCTCGCCCAGGGCCACCAGCCCCAGCTCCGCCGCCGACAGCTCCGCGATGCGCCGATGCGAGGCTGGGGGTGGCACCGGGAGCCCGGGCACCTCCCCGGGAAGGCCTGAGGGAGAGAAGGAGGAGTTACTCCGGGACACTCGGGATGTGGCTCTTCCGTGGTTGGAGCCTGCAAAGACAGGGAGCAGATTCCAGTGGTGGCAACGAAGTGGAGTGGAAGCTCCTTTAGGTTGGAGAAGTCATTAAATCATGGAATGGTTTGGGTTGGGAGGGATCTTAAAAACCATTTCGTTCCACTCCTCTGCCATGGGCAGGGACACCTTCCACTGTCCCAGGTTGCTCCAACCTGGCCTTGGACACTCCCAGGGATGGAGAGCCACAGCTTCTCTGGGCAACCTGCACCAGGGCCTCACCACCCTCACAGAGAGGAGTCTTCCCTCACAGTGAGTCTTCTTCCCTCTGGCAGTGGGAAGCCATTCCCTCTCATCCTATCACTCCAAAATGTCCAAAGTCCCCCTCCAGCTCCCTCAGAGCCCCTTTAGGCACCGGAATGGGCTCTAAGGTCTCCCCAGAGCACAGTCCAGATTTTGGGGTTCACCACTAACAACAGGAATACATGGAAACCTCTGGCAGAGCCCACCAGACCTCCCCACACGGTTCCCATGGGATGTGTCCCTCATCTCAATGGGACCCTGGTCTCACCAGCTCCAGGGATGGGTGGCAAGTTCAGGCCCTTGGAAGCCGTCGGTTTCCTCAGCTGCTTCAGTTTGTCAATGCGAAGGTTTTCCAGCTTGTGGAGGGCCATGAGCCCTGAGGTGCCCATGGGCTCCCCAGGCACCACGTCCTCCAGCGTGGACAGGTCCTCGTAGCTGCCACCAGCATTTCCCGCCATCTCCACACCGCTGTCGTTGTTGGTGGTGCTGCCCAGGGGCGAGTGGTCACTGCTGCACGACGACTGCCCACCCGGGCTGGGCTGTGGCTTCTGTGGGGACCCAGAGCAGGGATCAAGGGAAAGGGGGTCAAGTGTCTGGAACACTTAGAATCATGGAATGACAGGTTGGAAAAGCCTTTAAAATCAGTGAGTCCAACCATTAACCCAACACTGCCATGTTCATCATTAATTATATCCCCAGGTGCCACATCCAAATGTTTTTTGAACACTTTCAGGGTTAATTATGTCCCCAGGTGCCACATCTAAACATTTTTTGAACACTTTCAGGGATGGTGAATCCACCACTGCCTTGGGCAGCCTGTGCCTCTCCGTGAAGAAATTTTCCCTAATATCCAACCTAAATCTCCCCTGGCACAACGTGAATACAAGTTTTCCATTGTACCATCACTTGGGGATGATGCCCCACCACCAAACCCTCTCTCCCTCCACCACCACCTGCCCAGCTCCTCACCAAGGTCAGGTCGGGCACCAGGAGTTTCCCATCGTCCTTCCGAGCCTCGCTGGGGCCATTTGTGTCCTTCTCCTGCTTCATGTCCGGGGGGGCACTGGGGGTGGGCAGTGCCCGGCCTGGCCCCACGTCCCCTCGGTGCTTTTTGGTGACGTGGGCGTCGGGGCCGTGCACTGTCTTCACGTGCTTCCTCAGGGAACTGGGGTCCGTGTAGCGCTTGGTGCAGCCGGGAATCTTGCAGACATACGGCTTCTATCCAGGAAAATCGGCGGGCACGGAGCAGGGAGAGGGTCAGCTCCAACTAGAGCCCCCTCCCCAAAGGCAAAACCCCCTCCCCTCCTTCTGGAGTGTGGGATTAAAGCACCCCTCACAGTGGGTGCTGGAGGGAATGGGATAAAGGTATCCCAATGGGAATGCCGGTGACCAAGGGGGCATTTAGAGTTGGCGAAGAAGGAGTTGGAGCACACAGGGTTAAAAAACAAGGATGTGGGGTGTTACTGGGGATGGGACTGATCTGGAGGAGCACAGGAAGCCTGGAGGGGTGCGGGGAGCCCGAGGTGGGGCCGTACCTCGTTGGAGTGGGTGCGGTTTTGGTGCTTGGCACGGTCAGAGGCGTTGGAAAAGGCCTTGTTGCAGCCCTCGTGCTCACACACGTAGGGTTTCTCACCCGTGTGCGAGCGCAGGTGAGTCTTGAGGTTCTCCAGGCGGGAATAGGCCTTGTTACAACCCTCAAACTGCAGGAGAGAGGGTGGGACACGTCATGTGCCATCACCAGGCCTTGGGAAATGTCACCCCCACACCACCCATGGTGGCTGCCATGGACACACATCCCACATTCCAACCTCCTCGGGGGTGTCCTCAGGCTGTGGCACAGCCCCTCACCCTGGTGTCAGGGCACCAAATCATGTCCCTGCCCGTGGCATCCCAGGGAGATCCCAAACTGGGACTGACAGCAAAGCTCAGCTCCCCATCCTGACTTAAACTCAGGAACATGTCCCAGAGCAGCTGGGATGATCTGACTCTGGGTTCAGATGGGATATTGGGAAGAAATTCCTCCTGGGGAGGATGGGGAGGCCATGGCACAGGTTGCCCAGAGAAGTTGTGGGCTCATCCCTGGCAGTGTTCAAGCTCAGGATGGATGGGGTTTGGAGCAACCTGGGATAGTAGAAGGGGCAGGGGGTGGAACAAGATGGTTTTTAAGGTCCCTCCAACCCAAATCATTCCATGATTCCCTACACAACCCCCATGGCTGTGCTGTACCCACCCTCCTCTGCCACACCATGGGTTCCTGCTGCCCCACATGAACCCCACTCATGCTCTACCCTGTCCCCCCATCATTTTCCTGGCTCATTTTTGGGGAATTTTGGGCATCTCACCGTGCACTTGTGAGGTTTCTCTCCCGTGTGACGCCGCATATGCACCACCAACATGTACTGAGCCTTGAAGGGCCTCTGCTCCCGGGAACACGCAGCCCAGTGGCACACGAATTCCTTCTTCTCCCCATGGATGTGCTCGTTGTTGATGTGCTGAGGAGGGAGAGGGGCATCACTGGTGGCATTGGGGAGGGGGACATGGACAGGGAGATACAGGAATGTCATGGGAGAAAGGGATTGGAATGGCAGGAAAGGACACAGAGGGACTGGGACAGCAGGTGGAAACACCAGAGTTTGGGTCAGATGGTGTTTGGAGGAGGGGAAGGATACAGAGGATGTTTGGGGTTATTTTGGAAGGACTAAGAGCAGACAGAGGGGTCACAGTGGCCTGAAGGGTGGTCAGGGGGATATAGGAGAGCTGGGGGGAGGAAAGTGGGAGCCAAAGGGAGAGTCTGGAAGCACCAGTGGTTGAGGAGAGCTGGAGGATGCACATCCCTCCCTTCCCACAGAGCAACTTTCAGCATCACAGTGGGTTCCCAGGGTGGGTGGTGGGAACTGGGAGCAGGAATCATGGGCTGATCCAGGGGGATGTCACCTGAGGGCACACTTTGGGGTGGGGGAACCCCAGCAGCCCCCAACTCACGTGCACCAGCTGCTCCTGAGTGTCAAACTCCTTGGCACAACCATCCCAGTAACAGTTGGTCTCATACACAGCCTCACACTCGGGTTTCCCATCCTCCTTCTCCAGCTCTTCCCGAACATCCAGCATCCCCAGCAAGGGGTCCTGGGGGAGCACAGCCAGGTGAGCCCTCCCCAGGTACAACCCTGTGGGAGAGGTGCTGGCAGTGTGGAGCCCTGGGGACACAGTGGGATCCCACAACCTGGGATGTACCTGGGTGCCTGTGGATGCTGGGCTGGAAATGTCACCCTCGGATCGTTCCTCTGGGAATTTGGCACTTAGGGGGCTGCTCAGGCTCCACTCCAGCTTCAGCTGCTGCCAGGGCAGGGAAAGCAGGAAGCAGTTAGCACTGAGATCCCCACTGGGAGACGGCTTACATGGATCATGGCTTACGTTGGATACACTGCTTACATGGCTGCACTATTCACAAGGATTTCCTGCTCACATGGATGCATGTCTCACATGGATTCCTGGCTTACATGGATACACAGCTCACACAGATGCACATCTCATGTGGATACAGGGCTCACATGGATGCCCAGCTCACCTGAATACCTGTCTCACATGGATGCCCCCCTCACATGGATTCCTGGCTCACACAGATCCCTGACTCACACGGATGCCCCCCTTACCTGGCAGTGTTTGAGGGCCCCACGAGCAGGAGGGTGGTGCAGGTGCCCCGGGCGCATGGGCAGGTGCTCGTGAGAGCTGCAGGGTGGAGGAGGCGTGTAAAGGTGACCTTGGCCCTTCTGCTGCCCAGGTGGACTCTGGTACCCCAGCGAGGGGCTGTGGAAAGCAAAGGGATGAGCGGGTGACACCCCCAGGGGACAGGATTGAGGTCTCCTGAGCCAGAGATCCCCACCATCCCGCCCAGCTCCCGGCTCTCCCAGCACTTCCCGAGGTGGGAACGGGCACTCAGGCTCCCGGCCACACCTCGAGGGGCTGAGGGCAGGTGCCCACCTGATGGTGCTGATGGACAGGTGCCCGTAGGAGCCGCCGGTGGAGGCGCAGCGGGAGTTGATGAAGGCGACGAGGGAGTTGGGAGAGGTGCGGATCACGGTCTGCAGGTCGATGCTGGAGTCGGACAGGGGGGAGATGGACAGCGCCCGCTTCTTCCCCAGCTTTCCCGCGCCGCGGGGCGTGGAGAACCGGGAGCCTGGGAGGGCAGAGAGGGGGGCAGTGCCCTCAGCGCGGGCCGCGGTGGGGCTGAACACACCCCCAGGCACACACTCCTGGCGTTAGGGGGCTGGAGGAGTGCCCTGAGTGTGCCAGTTCGCTTCGGATTTAGAATAAGAGAAACGCTCAACCCACCGAGGAGCCCCCCTGCCCCACGGCCCCCCAAAACCGGGGACTCACCATCACCAGGGTGTTCGGCTCCCGGTGCCAGCCCATACCCGCGGTGTCCGGGCTGATGGCACACGGGGAAATCGAGTCCTGGAGGAGGGAGGACAGATGAGGTGGGTGAGGGAGAGGGACCCCCGGAGCACCCCTGACCCCGGAGGGTGAAGCCAGAGCCCGGGACCCCCCGCATGACCCACCTGGTGGTCCCGGGGCGGCGGGGACTGGTCCGTGGGGTGGGCGCAGGCAGCAGTGCTCGCTGTAGCCGGCGGCCGGGGGTCCAGCGGGGTCGAACATGTCGTGGTGGGACCGGGGGGGGTCTCAAGGGCGCATCNGGGAGGGCCTGGAGGGGGGAAGGTGGGGTGTGTTTTGGCCACCAGAGGGCGCCACAGCACGCGGGACACCCCCGGGATCGAGACCCTGGGGCTGGTTTTGAACTAAAATAGGGGAATTTGGGGCGCATCGGGAAGAAATTCCTCCCTGTGAGGGTGGTGAGGCACTGGCACAGGTTGCCCAGAGAAGCTGTGGCTGCCCTATCCCTGGAAGTCTTCCAGGCCAGGTTGGACGGAGGTTGGAGAAACCTGGGATAGTCGAAAGTGTCCCCACCCATGGCAGGGTGGTGGAACTGGATGGACTTTAAGGTTCCTTCCAAGCCAAACCGTCCTGGGAGTCAATGAAATGGGAAAACGAGGCGCAGCCGGAACCATTCCCGGGCGAAGGACCAGAGCTGGCTCCCTGCTCCTCCCTCCCCACGGATCCTCCAGAATCCACAGGTCCCACCCAGCCCTGCCTTGCCCGTGGGTCCCCACCCTGCCCGCGGGTCCCCACCCTGCCCTGTCCCACCCACACATCGTGCCCCTGCCCAGGGGCTCAGCCCAGCCCACCGTGGACCCCTGCCCGCGGGGTCCTGCCCTGAGCTTGATCCCATCCCCACCCAGGGCCACCAGCCCCTGGCCCAGATCCATCTCCACTCCCTGGTTACTGTCCTGCCCCCAGTTTCACATCCACCTATGGCCACCATCCTGTCCCTGATCCACTCCTCCCCATGGCCATCGTCCTGCCCCCCAATCCATCCATCTCCCTCAGTCCCTTTCCTGCCCTGAGACCCCCGGGGGACATGAAGGACAGAGAAACGGGAGAAGCCACTAGAGGACGAGGCAGATGTGGGTGGCACTGGGAACAAGGGCTCCTGCCCCCTCAGCCTCCCCCTTTCAGACGGAGGGAATCGCCCCAAACAAGGGGTCTGGGGGAGTGGGAGCCCCTCACCCCGCTGGGAAAAGTGCTGGGTTGCGTTTGGAGCGGGGGGGGGCGAGGGGGGCAGCAATTCTTCCGCATGAGTTGCCCCTTTGAAAGCTCGTCTCGGGGCTTTGTGAGAGTGTCAGGCAGGAAGAATAGAGGGGGGGGCAGCGGGGCAGGCAGAGGGGAGGGGGCTGCCCGGGAAGGTGGTGGAACTGGAGGGGGGAAAGGGGAAAGAGAGATGAGGAAGAACCAGGGGGGTGGACAGAGGAGGGTCTCACCTGCCCACTGGACCTGGGCCTTGCAGGAAAGTTTGGGGATTAGCCCCAGGGGAGCCCCCAGAGCACCAGGGCTAATGGAGAGGAGGTCTGCAAGCCCCTCCTCCCCAAAGTTTGTGGAGTTGGGGGGTGACTGAGACCCCCCCAGCCCTCTGTGTAAATGGCCCTCACGTGCGTGTCCAGACATTTGCTCCAGAGAGGTACATGTGCACCTGGGAGATGATGGGGGGGTTGAGGGTCAACACAGCCAATTCCTCCCTGTCCCCTCCTTCCCACAATTGTCATCTGAGCCCCCTCAGCTCCCTTGCTGACCATCAGCCCCATCCCCTTGCTCTGCACAGCCCCAGCACACAGGTGTTCCCAGGTTCACACACCTGCAGAGAGACCCCCATGCGGTCACATGTCACCTGTGTGACACCAGCACACACGTAGGGAACACGTATGTCCAAAGGAACACACACACAGCTCCATGTGCACAGCACACATGCACATCCCCCCTGTGTACACAGGTAAACACGCGTGGCACAGGTAGAATCACAGGATGGGATGGGAGAGACCTCAAAGCTCACCCTGTTCCCTGCCATGGACAGGGACACCTTCCACTGGCCCAGGTTGCTCCAAGCCCCGTCCAACCTGGCTTTGAACACTTCCAGGGATGGGCACACATGGGCACACGGAGCACACGCATGTGCACAGCGTGTCACCACACACGGGGAACACACAGATGTGCAGCACCTCAGCACCTCCAAGTTTTCACACCACCTCCCTGCCCGGGGCTGTGTCCTCCCTGTGCCCCCTCCAGCACCCTCGGTGCCACATCAGGGGCAGCTTTGGGGGGCTCTGGTCCCTCTGGGGGCCCCCAGTCCCCAGCACCCACCAAGGTGCTGAGATGGGTGAGGGTCCCACTGTGCTGAGGCAGCACTGGGTGCAGGCAGGGAGGGGTTTGGTGAACAGAGCCAGCCTGGCCAGGAGGGTGCCAGGTGGTGCCAGATGGGCAAGATACAGTGCCACAACTCCCCAGTCGCCCGTGTCCCCGCCGTGACCACCAGCACGGGACATTGCGGGGCTACACAACACCAAAAACACCCAAATCCCACCAGTCCCAGCCGCAGGACACTCCCCCCGCCGAAACTCATGGGGTCCACAGGGGCTCCCCGAACCCTGGAGGCCCCCGAGCCGAGGAGGCTGGATGGGGCCGGGAACGCTGGGAGCCAATGGGAAGCAAAGGGAAGCAACGGGAAGCAATGGGAACCATCCGGCGTCTCGCCCACCGCCGCGCTCGCCTCCCCCGCCGGCCGCACACCGCCACGGCCCACCCAAGTCGCAGCCTTTGGGCATAAATTTGAGAGCCAGGCGCAGGCGGGATGAGGGGAATCTTCCCTCGCTCTCCTCCTGCCAAGAAACTCAAACTGAAACACATTCCTGCTCCTCTCTGCCAAGAAAACCAGGAGCGCAGCCAGCGGCGGGAGCTCTCGGAGCAGGGCTGGCTCCAGACGCCGAAACGCGGCGCGGGAGGGGGGTCAGGGCTGGCCGCCCCCCTCCCCCCCAGCTCCTCGCCTTTTATTTCCTGCAAACGCATCTAAAATCTATCATCTGGCTCCAGTTTCCTGAGGACACCGGGGAATGGGGTGTGGGGGAGAGGGAAGGAGACGGAGAAGGGGATGGAGTGAGCTCGTGGTGCAGGAGGACATCGGGATGGTGGCACTGAGGGGTGGTGGGAGCAGAGAGACCCCAAAAGTGATGGGTGGTGGGGGCAGAGAGACCCCCAACACCAATGGGTGATGGAGCAGAGGAAGGAGGGAAGGAGGGAGAGGAAGACGTGGGCATGGATGGCCCTGGGAGACCAGAGGAGGAGCAGTAGGTGGCTACAACACCCCCCCCGTGATGGGGCAGCTCCCCACGATGGGGCAGCCCCCCACCCCAGCACCTCACGATGGGGAAGACCCCTATCCCAGCTCCCCACAACAGTGCAGACCCCCACCCCAGCTCCCAAGGGCATCAGGAACGTTCCCACTCCCCCCCGGCCCTCACTGGTGGGTGCAGGGATGGGCGCAGGGGTGGGTGCAGCAGGACCCCCACCCAGCCCAGCCCCCGGGGGTGACGGGGGGTCCCTGGGCCCTCAGCCCCGGCAGGGTTAACCCTCCCCGGAGCCCCACTGTGGAGGAATGTGATGTCAGGGCTGGATTAGCCCCCGCGGTCCCACAGCCCGGCCGCGCTGAGCTGTGTGTGGCACAATCCATCACCCGCCGGCACAGCCCCCGGCGTGGGGGGCCGGGGGGGCTCGGGGGGGGCTGCGTGCGTGAGGGAACCACGCTGCTGTCAGCGCCTGTGTGAACACACGTGTTTTCTGTGTGTCTGCATGTGTGCAGGGGGATTTGGGGTTATGTGCGAGTGGGTTTTTTGGGGATGACGTCGGGATGGTGACACTGGTGGGTGGTGGGAGCAGAGGCCCCCCAGAATCGATGGATGGTGGGAGCGGAGATTGTGGGAAGGAGGGAGATAGATGTGGGCACTGACAGCCCTGGGAGTGTACGGACACATGGATATATGGCTGTGTGTTCATGCATGTTTACATATATGTGGGATGTGCACAAAAGGGGGGCCCCAGTCACCCCAAATCCTCACTCAGGGAGGAGCAAGGGAGGGCCAGAGCAGGGAGAAGAGGGATACAGAGGGTGGCGTGGCAGGTGCCAGGGTGGGGAGACACCCCAGAAGACCCCTGTGTACAATTTTCACTCCCCCAGCAGAGCCAGGGTCTCCTGGCAAACCCACAAGCCCACCAGGGGCACAGCCACAGCCCACCACAGGCAGAGACACCCCGGGCAGTCCCGAGACCACCTAACCCTAACACCTAACCCCAACCCTAACCCTGGGCTGCAAGTCTCTCGGCTGGCAGAGATCTGCCAGGAGCCAACACTCCCACGTCCCAGTTCCCTGCCACTCCTCCCATGTGGGATGTCCCACCGGTGCTGCTGGAGATCCCCTCCTGGAACAAGCCCCTTTCCCCTGTTCTGGGAGCCCCGTCTGTGCTCGGAGCTGCTTCCACTGACCCCACACATTTCTGGACTCTGTCTCCAGCAGAAGCGACGTGCGGACCCTCCGCCCGCCGCCCCTGACCCCCCCCCACCCCCGCGTTAGGCCGGGCTTTAGGGCCAGTCCCAGCCCCTCCGCATGGGGCAGCTAATCTGCCCAGGACCGCGCCTCCACAAAGCACATCGCTTCAGGTTCAGGGGGTCTGAAAGGGGACGACTCAGGGTCATGATCCCGTGCTGGTGGGAGCTGCCGAGCTCGTTCCAAGGTGGTCCCTGGCCTGGAAAAGCTGAGGCAGGGAAGAACCAGCTTCGGGGGACGTTTACGCTGGTGTGGAGGGAAAGGGGCAGAGACGTCCCTGCCAGGACAGACTCGGGACATCCCCCACTCCGTGAGCCCTCCCCCAGCCCCGTCATACATCCTCATTCCCCACCCAATTCCAAAATTCTTCTCTGCCCTTCGCACCACTCCCAGGGAGGACCAGAAGTCCCTCCTCAGGCCACTCACCCCTCCAGGAGTCCCCCAGCACCCCAACGCTGCATCTCAGGGGGCAAAACCATCCACCCCTCGCTCCCACGTGCACCCACACCCACCCAGGGCCATGCCCTGACCTGTCTGTGGACATGTTAACACACGTTGACACACGTGTGTTTCAGGAAGGGGAAGGCACCCAGCCTGATCCTGTGGATCCAAGGCAGGGATAACCCACGGAGTGGGGCTGCAGGCTCCTCTTCCCCTCGGGAAGCAGGGACCCCCAGCCCTCCACCACAGTGGAGCCACTCAGGAAGCTGTGGCAGGCCAGGCAGGGGTGGGGGGGCTCCATAGGTGGTCCCCAGGCAGGCGAGCGACTGTCGCTGAACGTTGTTTGCTTTGGCCCCCAGCACACGCCACCCCCGAAATCGCCCCCCTAAAGCCACTTCCCTGCCCACCACCTTCACCAGGCTGGGTGGGGGCAAGGTTTTGGGGTGAGGGTAAGGGGGGCACACACATGGCAGCAGCTGCTCTAAGGAATTTTTATGCTTCCCTCTTCCTCCCCGGCGCTGGAGGGAAGCAGCAACATGGAACATGTGGGACCCATAAAAGTCTGAGTCATGGCTGTGGGAGCCCCTGGCAGGCTCCGCTCCTTCCCATGGCATTGAGCACCATCCCAATCCAGCGTGGAGGGACATAGGGGCTGGGGACATCCTGGACATCCTGCCATCCCGAGGGATCAAAGGTCAGACACGGCAGGCAGTGGAATCCATCCTCCTGCTGCAGTCAGGGGACTCCCACTGAGCGTGTTCCCACCCCAACAGCTCCATCCCGCAGGATTCCTCCAAAGATGGGAAGAGGAGGATGTGCAGGACTCAGCAGGGACTCAGGCATCCGTTAAAGGATGGGATATACAACAGGAATCCTGTTAATCTGTGGAACTCCCTGTGGCTTCACATGCTTAGCAAGGAGCAAGGCAGCACCCTTGGGGAGTTAGGGAGCTTTTTGGGGCAGAAGACCACTCTGTCTGCTGAGAGGTGACAGTGTGAGTGTCCTCAGTCTGTTCCCAAAACCCCCAGCCACCCTTTGCCTCCTGGGATACATTTGTGTCTCCTGAAGTGTCTGCTAAGAGTGATGGTGGCCTGTTCCTTGGTTCAAGACCTGCTCTGTCCTGACACAGCAACCCCATCCCCTTGAGAATGTCCTCTGCCACCCTGGGGCTTCCCTAAATCCAGGCTGGGAGGTGGACAGTGGGGTTTCCACATCTGGAAACATCCCCCCCCAGCCTCACCCCGGATGAAACCTGACTCTGTTTTGCTGCTTGTTCCCACTCCAAGGCAACTCTTTGATTTTATTTTATCAGCTGTTCACCTTGTTATCCCGCAGCTTCCTGAGGATTTGGATGTGCTGTAGGGTTTGGGATGGGCACACTTACTGTCTTCCCTTTGGGAACCCTCAGTCTCATAACAGGCTCAGCCATCCAACTCCTGGCCCTGGCCAGGGAACCCCAAAAATCCCACCATGTACCTGGGAGTGTCATCCAAACGCTCCTTGAGCTGTGCACACGTGAACATGTGCACACACGTGTGCACGGGGACACCTCTGCAGGTGTGTGGACATGCAGGGTGTGCACACGTGTGCAGCAGGTTGGAGGGGTGGGAAAAGCAGTATTCCCCAGGGATAATGGGCTGGCACTGCAGCTGGAGCTGTGGGATGTCACTGGCAGCAGCTCAGTGGCACTGAACGAAGGGCCTTCATGTCTTTCAGCCTTTAGAACCAGGGAATCATGGAATCATTAAGGCTGGAAAAGCCCTCCAAGACCATCAAGTCCAGTACTTAACCCAGCGCTGAAAGGGCCACCACTAACCCGTGTCCCCAAGTGCCACATCCAGATGTTTTTTGAACAATTCCAGGGGTGGTGACTCCACCATTGCCCTGGGCAGCCTGTTCCAGTGCCTGACAACCCTTGAAGGGAAGGAATATTCTCTAATATCCAAACTAAACCTAACATGGTGCAAATTCACAGGTTCTGAACAGTGAGCCATGGATCCCCCTTGGAGCCTGAGCTCCACAGCCGCCTCTCCACAGGCTGTCCCGCCCGGACAGCGTCACAAGGTGTCCGCGCTGACTCACTCCCGGGATGGAAACTTCCCTGCTCCAGGGAGATCCTCGCAGCTCAGCCAGCTCCAGCAGGGAGTTTGTTCCACCACCTCCCACCAGAGCAGCCCTGGGGGCCCGAAGACGCTCGGCTTCCAACCTGCTGCTGCCTTCGTGCTTGGCTTTGTGACAGAAAAGACCCTGGAATATGGGGGACATGAGGATCCCCCCAGGCAACCGTCCCCTGTCCCCCACAGAGGCAGCGTCTGCCTCAGCTGGACACAGCAGGAAAACTGGGAAATTTTCCTAGGTCTGAGTTTCTGAGGGAGAAACTTCATCCAGCTGCTTCCTCCTCCCTTCCCCCAAAACCCAGTGCCCACCCGCATCCAGTGGCTCAGGTTTGCCACACGCAGCCTACGGAGCAGAGTGGGGGCAAACTCATGGAATTGCGGTAGCCAGCAGCATCTGCCGGGCCCCCAAATCACTTCCAGGGCTGGACGCAGGATCCCAGCTGTGGCTGGAGTATCCAGGGGCTTCCCAGTCCCCAAACACAGCACTGGAACGCCACAGCTATGCCGGAGTCCCACCCTCTGTCCTCGCCATCCTCCCAGGAGAGGAGCCGCCCCCAGACTGTCACCGTAGTGCTGGGTGTCCCCCAGATTCCACAGCCATCCCTCAGCCCCATCCTCTCCATCCTCTCCATCTCCATGCTCCCCAAGGAGAGGTGCAGCCCCCAGGCCGTCACTGCAGTGCTCAGCACCACCTCACGGCCTGGCAGGACATCAGGGGACCGGGGGCACCCATTGTCCCCATGCCAACCCCTCGGAGCTGTGCCAGGGCCCTGGGAACAGCGGGTGCTGCCGGCGGGGTCCATCCGGCTGCTCTGGCTGCGGGGCCATCCCGGTGCCAAAGCCCCGGGGTGCGGGGCCCACGAGGCGGGTGCCGGAGCCCTGCGGACACCCCGGCTGGCGGGATACGGGCCTCAGAGTGGCCAGGGGCTGGCAGGGTGGGTGGCACAGCTGGCACAGCCCCCTGGGGACAGTCCTGTGGCTGCTGCGTCACCGGGGCCGCGGCAGCAA
>WEIV01021236.1:0-43846 GCA_013390005.1 Calyptomena viridis
AATCACCTTCCTTGATCTGCTGGAAGTGCTCTTCCTGATGCACTCCTGGATATCATTGGCCTTCTTGGCCACAAGGCTTCACTGCTGGCTCATGGACAGCTTGTTTCCCACTGGGATCCCCAAGTCCTTCTCTGCAGAGCTGCTTTCCAGCAGCTCAGCCCCCAGCCCGTACTGGTGCCCGGGGTGATTCCTCCCCAGGTGCAGAACCCTGCATTCGGTTTTGTTGAATTTTGAAAGGTTCCTCTCAACGGATTGTCTATGTTAACAGTGGCAGATAGCATGATGTCAGTTTTCTTTATATAGTTTTCAAGTTTCTCATCCATCATATAGATGTTTCTTCTAGACTCTCTCTGACTGGCTTGCAACACAGTGACAAAAGCTCTATGGAAATGAAGACCTATGATATCTCTTTCATGTGGTCCTTGCAGACTGCTAAGCTGCTTGGGCAGCTTGGCACTTACTGTATAATAAGTCTGAAAACTGTACCTATCACTTATTCCTTTGCAGAAGAGTCGTGTGCACCTTGGCGTTACTCAGCGTTACAATGCACATTACCTAGTAGCAAGTTACTTGATGAGCCACGCAAACAATGTTTGATACAGCTGAGATCCATCCAGGATCAGTCCTAAATGCAATATTAGCCTTTAGTCCCTGATATGAAGTTTCCATACCAATAACAGTTGCAAAAAGGCCAACGGGCTCACTTGAATAGCCTAGACTCTAATCTAAGGAATTCACTTCTACTAGCTGAAAACAAGTATATCAGTAACGGGAGAGTCCGGAGAGAACAGGCAAATGTGATTAGAGATTTCAGTATGAGAGGACAATGATGAAACCTTGCCTGCTTAGAGAGAAGGCAGAAGGAGATACAGTATCAGTTTAAATATCAATAACAGAAAGGCATTCCCATATATGCCCACATACAGCAGAACAGGGGCCATCCCAGTGAAACTAACTAGTAAGATTAAAAAATGCACTCTAATTAATAACTAGCTGTAAAACTCCTTTCTGCTATTGGGAACAGCATATTAAAAACAAGAAGATAAATAAGCCACACATCCGAATAATGAGAAGAGCCAATACTGAATAACAAAGCACGAGATAATGTTATTTTACATAGCACAAAGATTATTTCATAAGCAGCTGGACTTGTCCTGTTTAGAATCCATCATGACACCTTGTCAACCTTTAAATCCAAGCCCTGGGAATCTTGCCTCTTATTTGTAACTATTAGCACACCTGCTTCATAGCAAGGTACACCATTATGTAACAAAGCCTGGGGTCACTATATGGACATTCAGCTGCTGATTTATTGGCTTAGCTAATTAGCTGGCTTCGAGCTTTGTTTGCCAGTTTCCTAAAACACTTTCCACCCACGATTTGTCATTTCTACCTTTAACAGGAGGAATAACAGAGAAAAGGTCATATAGGTACCTGAGCACTATTCAAACAATAAATACTTTGACTGAATAGAGGAGAGAATGTACAAGACCAGAGGAATGGATGAGAAACAATGTTAAGAAAGACTCTTTGTATTACCTCAAGACAATTTCGACAGAAATGCAGGTGGAAAGTCTTTGTCACTGCAGCATATTCAGAGCACTCCCCTGTTCAATGCATGAGTTCTACACTCTTCCATTTGGGACCACCTCAGAGCATCCCTGGGACTGTAATCTCCTGGAGGCAATCAAACATTATTCCAATTCGCCTCACTGCCCTCCAGAACTGTAATTCATTTTGTAATGTTTCTGCTGTCTCTGATTATGAGCTGACAACTAAGTTTGTTCTGTGTTAATTTGCCTTCCTCAAGCACCAAGTGAGGCTGCAACCTTTATTCCATTGACAAGCAGATTTTGCTTTTTATTAACTAATAGACTTTAATTATTAACTATGTTTTTTTCTCAGGCATGTCATTAGGGATTGTGGAGAGTATGCTCAGATGTGACCTTCAACATAAATTCAGGGTCAGAATGACTTCTCAGAGGATGGAATTGTTCCTCTTCTGCCAAAAATGCTGCTTAGTAGTGGGTTGTTATGTGTGCCACCTAAGAAAGCAGTGTGAAATAGAGAGGTTAATAACACTCACTTTTGAAGAACGGAATTGGCACTGTAGTCACTACTGTTCTCCAAGATTTAAGGTGTTTTCATTAAAGTTACATGAATAGTCTAAGAATTTTAAACCCTTGGATTATATGTGCATAATAAACATCTAGTGTCTTTTATTCTTTCATCTTTTTTTGACACTTTTTTCCCCTTCTCTAACAGGTGGAAAAGGAATGGGAGGATGGGAAGGAGGAATCCGTGTTCCAGGAATAGTTAGATGGCCAGGAGTGTTGGCTGCAGGGACAGTTATTGATGAACCTACAAGCCTTATGGACATCTATCCTACAGTAGTTCATCTGGCTGGAGGGGCAGTGCCTCAGGACAGGTACAGAGGTGGCTTCATAAACCATACTCGCTCCCCTTTCTTGATTTAGGTACAAACCAACTAAGTCATGCATCCTAACAGCCACAGATTAAATTCTGTTTGTTTCTAAACCAGGCAATTCTCTAACTTTCTTTCTGTATAGCCTTCCCTATCTTGTCTGCTTGTATGGAAAAGGCAAAGGAAAAAACAGTATGTTTGATCAAAGGTCATTTAGCCAACTCAGTTCTCTAATCATCAAAAGGCAACTTAATTGATCTGGGATATTAGGAGGACTGTAAAAAAAAGGCAACAAAAAAAATAGAACAAAACCCACAACCAAAGCTACTCCCCCTATAATTTTACCTTTTTTTTTAAATGGAAAATCCACAGACTTTCACAAAGTTGGTTGGTCCTACTAGAGCACCAGGAAGCCCAGTTATTCACAAGTAGGGAAGGTGAAGCAAATGGGTCATGACCTGCATTTTTCTGCCAGTACCGAAGAAACAGCTTCCTCAATAATAAACAATTTGTAGCATCTATGTTAGCCTCCTCTAAAGGACACAAGAAAGTGTGGGTGTCTTAGGTATTTCAGCAAAAAGCATAAAAAGTATTGGTGATGTGTAACTAAAACAACTGTTAGTCAATTCAGTAAGTGGCATTTGGGTTTTGGGGGGGTGGGGTGGAGTTTTTTTTTACAAAGCTTGGAGCTTGCAGAACTGTGAGTGTCTTCAGTGATTTCCATTTCAGGTAGCAAAATTAAAACCCGTGAACCTAGGTTAATGTTTACTTCCAGGAAGATTAGAGTAGTGGTGCCTTACCTCCCCGAGCAAGACATGTGAACCAGATGTATTTGCAAAAACTGCTAGTAACTGCTAATCATGGGTCTCCACCCATGCATATAATTAAAAATCTCAGGGCTCATTAGCTAAAAAGTACCTTGGTTTAGAAATGACACTTGAAATTCTAATGCTGCGTACATAGAGAGTGGATGCTGCTCATGCTCCAGCTGCAGACTGAAATTCTTAAGCATCTGGTGACTCTGGTTCTCTCCATCAGGGTAATTGACGGGCACAATTTGCTGCCTTTGCTGCAGGGGACAGTTCAGCATTCTGGGCACGAGTTCATGTTTCACTACTGTGGTGTGTTCCTGCATGCAGTGCGGTGGCACCAGAAGGACAGTGAGTACAAACATCCCCCTCCTGCAGATCACAGGCAATGTAATGGCCTCCAGCTCCCAACAGAGCATCATGTAAAAACATGCATACATATATCTGGAGTAAGTTTATTGTCTCAAACTCTCAGTTCTTCTGCAAGGTACAGAATGACCTCATTGTTAGCTGGCTTGAGATGAAGGCTTTTGCTGCCTGGGAAGCATAGCTTCAAAAATTCCCATTTTGTTGCACTGTTTGTATCACTTTTGCCTCAAAAGCATTTGGGATCAGCTTTCGTGTACAACTGAAAAAAAAAAAGAAACTGTGCATATAAGGTTTTTATCTTAAGGAGTAGTTTGTTTGTTTTCAATAGTCCTATCTTATTTGTTTCATTTTTTTTCTTTAGATAAGCTGAATGCAGCTGCAATGCTTTCCTGAGCTTTCAACAAGCACCTAATTTTTATTGAGGTCACTCTCCATTAGAGTGTAAAAGAGAACAGGACAGTGACTGGTAGCTTTGTTCTTATTCCTGCTCGGAATGGAGGATGGCATTTATAGGACCAAACACAGATCTGGATCTGAACTGCTTGCTTTTGTCACTGAAGAGATGCGGATGTTTACAGGATGTGATTCACCTCTGTCTGGTTAGCACATCTGTGCTAGATCAGTCACATCTGTTTCTCTCAGCTGACTTTAAAGAGAGCTGAGACTCGCCATATCAGAAATAAAATAACTAAAAGTTAGTTGGGATGAATTGCACCTTCTTTGACTGGATGATGTGACAGTAAGTGACAGTGTGACAGTAAGCTAATGAGTTCATGGGGATACTGTCCTCAGGTTTTTTCATTCTACATAGATGGAGAAATGCAGATGCTAATGGAGTAAGTTACACTTACTCATCTTCCCATCCTTTAGAAAATTAAATGAGCCCTTTTAATATTTGTTTTGCTTTCCCTACCCATAAAGTGAGAGAAGACTTCCTGAGTTCTAGTGAAACTGCTGTTGGACAACGGTTACAAAGGCCATAGGGCAATTCCACTGCCAGCAGCCAATTGGATTCAGCTGGTATGCTGATTAAGGAGCTGGCTATTCAAAGGGCACTTTCTGTGCTGCCCACGGAGTGAGACAACCTCAGGCAGCCCAGCAGGAAATCCTTCTTATTTCACTTAACTGGGTGACCTTTCTCATGCCCATTTACATTTCCTTTATGATGCTCTCTGATACAAAGACAGTATAAAGTACAGGTAGTACTAAGCTAAGAATCTATTTCCTCAGTGAACATTTGAACACTGCAAAACTTGCTTGTACTTGCAAATATTTCAAAATTAACTTCTCTGTTCCCCTAGACACAGGGGTAAAACACATGAGGTATCGTGATAATAGCTGAGAACTTTGCTGCCTTTTGTTTTGGCATGTGTGTGCCCTCATTATCACACCAGGTTTGACAAAAGCATGGTCCCTGGGCAGGAAGTCATTGTGCTTAGCTGACAGGAAAGATGGAGGAAAGAGACTAATGACTGAATGTGAGGATATGATGCCAGGTGCTGCAGTAAAGTTTTATTTTTTGGTACTTGATAAATTTAGGTAGTCCATTCAAGGAAAAATGTGTAAGCTACATAAGCTATATAGTATTTGAGGAGCTAATGCCTTCAGGATGCACACTGATCAAGGAACTATATGGTAAAAAATGTTAAGTACAAGGGTGTGTTATCCAGTTCTTCCACGAAATGGAGAAACCAGGGAAAGTTCATTGTTGTTTCTTGGTTTGTTTTTTTTCCCCTCTTTGGGATCCTCGTTCTCTATTTTCCCTAGAGAGAAGATGCTGACAGTATTTTTGTCCAAGAATTAGGAAAGAGATCTTAAGAAAGAATGAAGGAAAGAAGAAAGGAAGGAAAGATGAGTGAAAGAAAAGATTGCTGTAACTGCCTATCTTCTGGTTTGTAGCTGGGTGGTAAGGCCTTCACAACCCAACTGGGGTGCTGTACTGGCACAGAACTACTCCAGAGCTGGAGCCCACAGGCTCGTGGGTCTGGCCTCAGAGCTTACCCTGTCTTGCTGTGTCCCCTGAGCTGGGGGTTTGGATGGCCTGATACCACCAAGACTGGGAAATGGGGGGACCCCAGAGAGGGAACCACACCTAAAAGTGCTCAAGGCCAACATTCCAACATTCTGTCTGTATCAACTAATTACTTACCTGAAGAGACCAGTTTGGGTACAATCGAAATATGTCATCTCTGATGACATGTATAAATCACCACTCTGCGTCTTTGCGGTTCCTGTGGTGATCAGGCTTCTGCAGCAATTATAAATTGAGATTAAATCAAACTAAAAGAAAGTAGGTTAAGATTAGGTATTAGAAGGAAGTTCTTTGCTGTCAGGGTGGTGAGGTACTGGAACAGCTTAGCCAAAGAAGTTGTGGTTGCCCCATCCCTGGAAGCATTCATGGACAGGCTGGATGGAGCTCTGAGCAACCTGGTCTAGCGGAAACCTGGGGGGTTGCAACTAGATGATCCTTAAAGTCATGAAGATCCCTTCCAACCCAAAGGATTCTGTGGTTTTGCGATTAGTCGAGCCAAGCCCATAACCTAGTACTCTAAGCAATCATTGTTGGTTGGGGGTATCTCCGGGGGGGCGGCGGCCGGGGCCGGGCACGGCGGGCCGGGGCTGAGCCGAGCCCAGAGCGCCGCNCCACGGTGTGAACAATTAAAGTGAAATAAAACCAACCTCCCCGGCCCTTCAGCGCAGCCAGCTGCTCCGTGTTTCATCTTCGCATCTCGAGGTGCCCCCTGTTAAAAGCCATCCACAGCTGTGAGACGGCAGAGGGAGCGCGGACAGGCCCCCGTTCGGCGGCTGCATTCCCAGAGCCCTGTAACTAATGACGCTCAGCCCAGAGGCCTCGCCTGGCACAGACCTCGGAGCTGAACCTCCCTCCCCGTGCACCCCGGACACGGCCGGCCAGGGAGTTAGAGATGCGAGAGATCAGTTCACCTAATTGGTCCCAGACCAAATCTACCAGTAGGTCCAGGGTTTATCACATCAGTCTCTTCTCCCAAGCAGCGTTAGCAGAGAAAAGGAAGGGACCTCAGGTTGCTCCAGGGGAGGTTTCTATTGGATATTAAGATTTCTTCATTAAAGGGGTTTTCAAGCACTGGAACAGGCTTCCCAAGGAAGTGTTTGTGTCACCATCCCTGGAGGTATTTAAAAGACGTGTAGGTGTGGCACTTGCAAACATGGGTTAGTGTTGGACTTGTCAGTGCTGGATGTGAGACTCTTAAGAGTCTTTTCCCATGTAAACTATTCTATGATTTTATAATTTAACCCCAAGTCACCTGTTCACATTAGCTAGAGCAGAACAGCAGTCAGAAACTCCAATTTCCTATGTCTCTAAATCCATCACCATTCTTAGACATATTTGTTTCTTTGTAACGCATTTTTTTTCCTGGAAACGGAAAGTTTTTGGGCAGAGAAAGCTGTGTCTGACTGCCAAACTCCTGGAAAAAAGTCATGCCACAATTCTCTAGTGAAAGGCTAAATACATACTCCAGTCGAGTGACGCATTTGAAGAACTGCTTTTCAGGTTAAAGGCTGTTCTCTTCACCTAGATTTGATGACTTGCTCTTTTAAGCTACATAAGGTCTACATAAGTAGCTATGAATACAATATGCAGACGTAAGGTGTATTTTGTGGCATCTCATGTTCCTATGAAGCCACACGCACAGCTGGATTTCCTGTAGATGCCTTTCTACAATTTTTGTTGTTGAACCTCAACTGTTCATGGCAAGGGGCCTGAAAACAATGCAATATTCTGCATATGAATGACTAGCTAATCAAATATGTGGCTCAGCTTTTAATCTAGACAGAAATTTTGATTCTTTGCTCCAACTGCTGTTTCTTCTGACTGGGCTGACAGACTTTTTTAGAGTCTGTTTTAGCTCATTTACAAATATATCATACTCATATATTTATTGTCTGTTTACATCTGTCTATTGGTCAGCCTAGATGCAAAACCATTGTGTCTTGATGTCACCCTGGCAGGACTCATCTTTAAGCCCTTCACTGAAGCCAGTAGAATCCTTTGTTCATATGTAAAAGAGCCCTTTCCTTTACCCTTGCACAATAAGTCTTGTTAGTGACAGTCCATTTCTTTCTGCTCATTAAACTGATTGATTGTTACCAGATGGGTTTGAGAGATGTTTGTATTGAAGCAGCAGGTTTCCTTTCCCTTGGATATATTAAATTAACACATTGCCCTAAAATTCACATACACACTTCAGAGTCTGTCAGAGCTATTCAGCAGAAAATTGCATAGCCCTGTTTGCCTCTTGGAGATGAGTGCAACCCCCACTGCTTTTATCAGCACTGATTTCTACCACCTTTTTTTTTTGTTTGTTTTATCTTTCTGTAACCTAATTGTCTAGTCAGCTCACCAACACAAGTTAATTACAATCAGTGTCACTGTATCCTTCAAAGTGAACTAACAAGGACCTGGCTCTCTCTCACTCTGCAACTCCAGTTATTATTTTCAGCTGTGAAAAGTGAATGTTTAAATTCAACAGAATCAGAAAAATTCTCCCTAGACACTTTGCACTCGCCACTCAAAATTGTCATACAGAGTATAAGGAATTTGGCCCAATTATTTATGGAAAAGAATGATGACTTAGTTTGCTTTTTCTGAACACCAATCACAAAAATTCCTATGTACAGCAAGATAAGTCTGTCCATCTCATATTTATCTAATAAATGGCTATTTTGACCGTATCACAGCAGCACTCGAAATAGAGCCAGATACTCAGGAAAAAAAAACATGTCCAGAGACTGCTTATTTAACTCCTTATAGCAAATATCTGTGCTACCTGACTGACACACATAAGACCCAAATCCCATGCTCTTGGAACCCTGATATCACACTTGCATTTTTTGTCACGAGACAAATGGTTTTTTATTTACAAGACAGGGATAAGTTGAAGGACGTGCAACACACCCAGCCAGCAGCAAAGCACATGCTCAAACAGACCTAAGGAGTATCTGCCTGTCCTTAGTAAGATTCAAAAGTGAGCCCATTTTCTTTAAGAAATCCACCTTCTTTATCCTTTCTCTCACAATTTCAGAAATGGAGATATATAACATTTAGAAATGTTACTGATATATTGTGCCAAAACATTTCAGAACCATTGAGACATCATCCCTCTATAGAAGTACAGAGGCATAGCTTAGCAGGATGTGGAAATCATTGGGTGACAATAAATAGATACACAGCCAGCCAGCAACTGGATATTTTAAGCTAAAATATTACCTGAGCCTTAATATCTGTTATTTGTTTACTCTCACCTTTTCAGAAGTTTTAAAATTTAATTTATTAACAAAATAGTGTTCTAGTAGTAGTGAGAAGACAGTGACCAAAGAGTAAGGCTGCAGGCTCCAGACATAAAGAAAACTCTGGGGACAAGACAAAAAAGGAAGGAAAGTTCAGCTGATTCCATTGAACCAAAAAGAAAATTCCATGTAGGGACAATGCAGTTGTCAGCTACTTGTGTTAAGTAGTTCCAAGTGGTGAATGTCCACCTTCTTCTTCTCTCTCCTGTCTCCTTTTTTTCAGACATACTACCCAACTGCTGTCTTCTTGCTGGGCACATCCTTGCCTCTGAATTCAGTATTCTAGATGCAGGGTGAGGAATATGGGAAAAAGGAGGAGGGAGGAGGAAGTAAACAGTCCTGATGAGCTGCATTCAGATTTAGTCCTAGTCATGTGCCATTTTTTCATTACAAGTTACAGGTCTGTGCTTATCCTGGGGTCAGTACAAGAACATTATGATCTGCAATCTGTAAAGCTGCAAACTAATTGCCTTCATCATATTAAAATTAAAAACCAGACTCCAGATTTTACTGTTTTCATGGCCTGCAATTACCACCCCATTTGAAAGTGTGTTGGAATGTGAGCGTGGAAATAAGCTGTGATGAGTTTCTACCCACATGTATTTCTTTACTACAGAGGTAGCAGAACCACCTACCAGTACTTGCACCTATAAATTGGAGATTGCATTCTGCATTTCCCACACCCACAAGAGGAACACAGAGTTTTAAAGAAACCAACAGACTCCCTCTGTATCCAAAATATTAGGCTAACCAGCCACATACTGTATAGGGCTCTGCATGTACCCAGAGACAAAGTGTACCCATAAGCCACAAAAAACATCTGAATCTGTTGTAGTGTTCTATTTATCTGTTCCTATGTTTATATGTTTTAATATGTAGTTCTGTATCCCCAGTTTAACTCTACCCTCACTCCCTCCATTCTCCCCACATATGGACTCAAACCGCTCCTATCCCTCCCTAAACCACTCCCACCTCCCCTTCCCATTGGCCATTCCCCAATTCCCTCCCCGAATCCTGGACCCCTATGTAAACCCATGCACACAGGAAGTCGGGGTCAGACCCTGTCCTGGACCCTCCTGGGTTTGACCTCCTCTGGAGCCTCATGGCAACAGAGGATCAATAAACCATGTATGTCCACCACGAGGGTCTCCATGCAATCCTTTACCCTTCGATGATGCTTTCCTGGATGGACTGAGCTAGCGAAAGACCAAGAACCAACCCAGGCATTGCATCATGAATCCTTACCAGGTTGCACTAGACCCCTTCCCCATGTGTGACACCCATGACATAAGCTTGCCCTAGGAATTACAAAGCAGATCACGTGAACATGAACCAAACTTTCAGGACTGCCCCACCCCCCAACTCCTAATGCCATTAAGCTGTTCAAATGTTCTCCTTCTGTGACAGGTGGCACCGTATGGAAAGCTCATTATGCTACTCCAGTATTTCAACCAGAAGGCTCTGGGGCTTGTTTCAGAAGAGGAATTTGCCCATGTTTTGGGGACGGTGTAACTCATCATGACCCTCCACTGCTGTTCAATCTCTCACAAGATCCGTCTGAGGCAAATCCTCTATCAGCTGACACTGAGCCCTTGTTTGACACTGTAATGAAGAAAATAGGAAAAGCTGTGGAAGAGCATCGCAAGACGCTGACTCCAGTCCCACAACAGCTGTCTCCTTACAATAATATATGGATGCCGTGGTTGCAGCCATGCTGTGGGATGTTCCCATTCTGTTGGTGTCATGAAGAAAATAACAAAGCAGATAGCATAGTTTAATACCAAAATCAAAGTTCAGTTAGCTTTAAAGAAGTTGATAGTTTTCACGTTTGCATGACTACAGTCATAGAGAGATTAGAGATATGGGTTAAATTACACTGGAATAACTAAAAGGGACATTATTGATATTTTTTTTCAACCTTTTCTTTTACCAACAGAAATTCGGTAAGCCTGTAGTTTGAAACAATATTTCTTTTCTTACTGATTTTCAATTCAAGCAAATGATGACTGATAAGAAAGCAAACTTTTAATTGCAGATATTTGTATGGGAAATATGCTTATGAAGACAACAGGACTGAGCCCAAGAGGATATCCGTATTCAGGCTTTATCTTTTTAATGAAAAAACCTGTTGCATAAAAATGAAACTATGATAACAATGAAAAAAATTAAATAAATTAAATAGTGAAATAAAATGTGCATATTTAATTTGGAAACATACCAAAATGCACTGGCCTCTCAGAAATAAACACCTAATAATTTACAGCAATTTTTTGCCTCATCAGTACATTCATTTTTTTTATCATGTAAGAATTCTCAGGAAAAACTGAATTGACAACTATATTTTAAAAATTAGATAGCTAAAATTAGTATCTTGAGATCAGAAGCAAAGTACCTAGCTATTCTGAAATGTTAAACCACAACAATTCTTACTGACTTGCATTTTCCACATAGTTAAGTCATCTCACTTTTCAGAGCATTGAAAATCATCACCTAGCTGCCTTGAGAAGACAGGTCCCAAATTTCACAATCTGAGACCAGTTCCTAAGCTACATGTCCCACTTGAGTGACAATCCCTCTGATTTAATGAGTGCCATTATTGACCATGAGAAATGTTCTTTGGTTTGTGATAAAGCACTTTGTTTTCAGGAGGTGTTAAAAATATTCACCTCACACAGTAATCACTTCTGTGTACAGGTCATCTTCTCCAAGCCAAACAAGTGTCAGCATTCTGTACTGCCATTAGGGGAAGGGAGAGGATTAAAATATCTAATCCTCTCTTGCTGCCCTTAGGTTAAATGAATTCATCTCTCAATATATAATCCTAACCATGCTCTTGCAGGTTTTTGTGTCAAATACAATTTTGAAGTGAAGGTTCCTGTATTTTTTTCCTTCAAAAGAAGTAGATTGCAGGCAAGAAACTCAGATTCAAAATAAACCTTCCTGAAAACTCTACATTCACTTGTTCCACACAGCTAAAGCTCACCCAGATTTTAAAAGTAAAAAAAAGTAAAAGGGATTGTAAGAGCTGCAGAGCAGGTACTTGAGGTGACTTGTTTCCTTATCCATCTTGCAGAACCACACCAGTGCAGCTCTGTTCAGTACCAGTGTTGCCTGTGTATCATATTTTGCCCTCTAGAAACAAGAAGAGGCAAGAAGGCCCACAGCACACCCCTCTCTCAGCTCTCGAGCTGCCACAGCAGGTCCCCTGCCTTTCACCAGCCTTGGGAAAGGCTGCCAAGTATATGCCTGGACTATGCACCTTCTACAGTGTTTTCCAAGAACCTCCTGACTTACACCTCCAATGTGGTAGGTCAGGGGTGTGGTAGGTCAGGGGTGTGGTAAGTCGCTGCTATTTAGCTGTAATCATGGTTGTGACCATGATGTAACACTAAATGCAAGTCACCAAAAAGCTGACTGGGCATTTCTTCAGGTTATTTCCCATTTCATCTTTCCTCTAAAAGGTCACCAAGAAAGTTATGTGGAAAACATTCCACATAAAAAAAAAGGGCATGTATGCTAATGAACTGATTGGACGCATCAATGTCACACTTGACAGAGGTATCTAAAAATATATTTGTTCTCACTGCTTGAGAGCATTTAAATCTACATCAGCATTGCTATGAATTTGTCAGAAGATTTGACATTCGGTCTGACGGGGACCGAAGTCAGAGGAGCTGCATTTCACTGGAGTCATGCAGTGAGAGAAGAGCATAAAAGAACACACATTTTGAAGTTGGTTTGGCTGTTTCAGAGATGGAGGACAAATCTTGCTCCTCAGTGGGGAACAAAACCAAAAGCTGTTCTCCAGAGTCAAGCCAGTCAGTTCAGTACCATCTACATTGTTAGTTAAGCACAAGGATAAGCTTTTTCTCAGTGCACCTCATGCCTTCCCCACTCCATTAGGTTAGATAACAGGGAAATTTTTTCACCTAGAGGATAGTTGAATACTGGAATAGGTTCCCCAGTGAAGTGGTCACAGCAACGAGCTTGAGAGTTCAAGAATTGTTTGGTCTACACTCTCAGGCACATGGTGTGATTCTTGAAATGCCCTGAGCAGGGCCAGGAGATGGACTCCATGATCCTGATGGGTTCTTCCAACTCAGCGTATTCTATGATTCATATACAAGAACATGCCCAGTTCCACAGTAGGCCATGACGAGAACATTTACCCACTCCACATGTAAGCATAGGTCTCAAATCTAGAAAGCCAGGCTAGGAAGGCCAGTACATCAGCAAAATCCTCAACTCCATTTCCAAACACAGTGTAAACATTAAACACTTGTGTAACACCTCATTCCTCTGAAAATTAAATTTGCTAAACAGTCATACAGAGTCAGATGCTAAGGAGTCACATAGATATCCATGTTTTCTTCCTGACATCTAAACACAGATAATTTTATCTTGGCTGGCACCTGTGGAAATCCAGAGGGGCTTTCAGGCAGGAGCAGGAGGAATTAGGGCTGGCAGCATAGAGTAACTGGCTTTTGTCAACTGTTAAGAAACCTCAGCCAGACAAAGGAAAATATGCTTTTCCCATACAGAGATGGAGAGGGGAGACAGTGCACACAAAGGTGATCTCCAGGCAACAAGGAGAAAAAATAATGGAAAATTGATGAATAGGATGCACATGACTCCAAAAAACACGGGGGACAGAAGAGAAAACTATTTTCAGTCCTACATTCCTTTCATTGTCTAAAGCTAAATGTATCTTTAAAGATATAAATTTCGAATACACAGTGGTAAGAAGGGAAAGGAGGTTAATTATTTTACCTATTTCATGCAGATCCTAGCCAGGAGTGGTTGCAGATCTCTGTCTGTATACACTCTAACCAGAACACACAAAATTTGTATATTTCCTGTAAAGCAGGTGAACCCAACATCACACTTGAGCTATTCTCATGTACGCTTTCACATAAAATACATTAATAGGCAAAAAAGCTGTTACAAAAACTGCTTGAATAACACTGGAAGGAAGAAACTCTTAAGTCACTTCGCTAGGTTTGCTTCAAAAATAATTTATAATGATCTTTTGAAAAATGTATTAATATAAGAATAAAATCTAAATTATATGCTTACTCCCTTCTTCTCTCATAGTTTCTCCCTTTGTAGAAAGGAAAGTATTACTCTGTAACAAATGAAGTTTGTTTTACTGAAAGAGCTGTGGTTGTACTGTGTAAATGTTTGACATTTATAATGTATGAAGCTGACTTCCACTTGAACCATTTGATCATTATTAAATGACATTTGGAATTGTTGCATTAGACTGACTCAGAGTAATATTCAAGTCTCATAGGAGTGAGAAAATAAGCTTCTAAGAAACCTCACCATATTTAAGTATTAGACACATTGCTTTGCTCTCTGATGGGACTCAAGGGAATGCCAGCATATGGATCACAAGATCCCATCATTTAAGGATGCAAAATAATTTTTTAACAAATAAACTGAGAAAAGCAATTTGAGCTCAAAGTTTGTCCAGCTTGAAATTTCTGAGGACTCTGTTTGAGAATCATTTACATAAATGGCCAATCATTGACAGATTGTAAGTTAAAATACACAGACAGAGGTCTAGATACAGTACTGAACTCAGTAAAATACTGGAAGATTTTTTTAGAATGTTTTGATTGCAATATTACATCTAATCAACTCCATTTAAAAAAAAAATCATATTTATTCAAAATGTAGGGTTTTTTTTAATTACCATACTACTGCATTATTAAGATTTGTTTTAAAGCAAGAAAAATATTTCAAAAAGTTCCTAACTACCTGTGTTGAAATAAACGAGGTTATTGCAGATTCCAAACAACTCTGGCTTCTCCTTTGCCATTTTTCTATAATCTGCAAGTAAACAAGTTGGAAACCAAAAGAATTTATGAAGGTTTAAAAAAATTTTTAAAAAAATTGTCTCTAAACAAAACAAAACATAAAACAGGTGTCACCACATGCAGTCAATTCTGTTCCAAGTATTTAATACTATGAGAGGTCTTTGGAAATCTTATTGCTCTAAAATAAAACAAATAATCTGTTTCATGTATTTATCATTGTTCAGAACACTGTACAGTGCCACACTGTACAGTGAAAGAGAAAAGAACAAACACTTTTCCGAGTCAGTTAACATTGTGCCATTCTGAAAAGTACTAAAATAATCACCAGTCAGCAGCTGGCTGTCTTGGAATTTGAATTTTTTATTCCTCCAGTTTGTTGAATTTGAAAGGGCTCTGACAACAGTCCAAGCAAAATTCAGGAAAAAAAATCTTGCAACTGTATTTTTTCCCCCTTATTCTTGTATATCATTGTCAGTTTTCCAACAATTATTATTTGTAACATTTAAGACAATAATATATAACTGTATTTTTTTAACTATCTTTGATATAATTACGGTACAATGTTATTACGAGTTGAAAGTTTATACCAGGATGCAAAGTGTAACTTGAGTGTCACTCCTTTAACTGTCAGCATGAAAGAAACTGTTATTTATGAGCCAGCCAATTTAGGATGAACAGAATTTCAGATGAAACATTTTGCAACCAATATACTGACAATGCAATCCACTTCAATGGCCAGTAATTGACATGTATTTTTGCAGACTATTTAAGAATTTACTACTATACATTTAATCTTATTTGAAAGGCTGATTAAATAAAATAAAACTACAGAAATAAAATCCCAATATTATGACAAGAAAACTGGGGGGCGAGTTGGAACACTAGATTTGAATTAATGAGATGGGAATTAAGAAAATAGTCTCATCTTGTGTTATTTTCAAATCATAGGAATCAAAACAGTTTAGATTAGGAAAACGACGGAATCAGATCTGTTAAGGAATAAATAGGCATGTTGCAAACTTGTTGCTGCTGAACAACTAGATGTTTACAGTAGCACACAAACATATCTGGCCACCTGCTACCAATTCTCCAAAGCAAGATTAAAAAACCCCCAAACAAAACAACTAAGTGTTTTTTCCTAATATCAGCTTCAGAAAAACAATTGTTGTGAGCTGAATGAACTAGAGAGACAAAGAAAAACTTTTTATTTACAAATAATAACACAGTTGGAAAAGTCCTCACAAGACACCACCAGTAAGAAAAGCAATATTTCAAGAAGAACAATCTCCTTTTCCTGTAGGCTACGAAAGCGCATTAACCCACATGTCTAAAATTTTCAGGAATTTTCCTTGTGGCACACCCACACTATCTCCTATTTATACATGAAGAGCACCCAATAAAAGTGTTGTATGGAAAACAAAATTACCCTCTAAGTCAGTCTATGAATAACTCCAAGCACATGACAAAAGAAGAAACAGCATGTTTTGTTTTAAACACAAGCTGTCCTCTTTAAATAGAGTCTGTCACACAGCAATAGGTCATAGCCTGGCCTTGTTTAAAGAGGAATAGTGCCACCAAAAAGCTTACATTTCTTAACTTTCTTTATCCTAAAAAGATTTGGGGCTATACCTCAATTTAATGTGGAAAAAAATTCAGGTAAAGCTTCATAACTTTTTTTCTCCAGGTCACGTTTTGATTTAGCAAACCTCAGCCTTGTGGTTCATGGCAACGTGCAGCCTGTAACACCCTTCAGACATTCTGAAATCCTCAGGTCACAGGCAGGATGTCCACAAAAGCACAGAATGCTGCCTGAAGTACAGCACTTTCAAAATTCTGGATTAACATATAAGATTCTCTCTTCTAACTCCCTGGTGACAACAGTTGTGTGCTAGAAGCCACTACTACACTGTATTATGTGTAACTAGTTCAACTTTTTGTTTGTGTGAAGACAGGACACAAAAACTTGGGCAGGGTCTTTAGCAGCTATACTTTTTCATGAAATGCAATAAACCAACTGCTGTTGTGCTAATTCAAGGGATCCTAAACACTATAATTATGTATGTCTGTAGAAATAATTATAACTCTAACCTTTTAATTCTGCTTAGCAGGTAATGCTAATGTCTCAAAAGCAATTAAATAAAATTAAAAAAAAAATTAAGTAACTAGTCAGTCACAAGTAATAATCCCTGGCACAGTGTAAACAACCTGTAACCCTGCATCATCTGATAAGTGCATGACTTCACATATTCTTTCCATTTCTTTTATTTCCATTACATTAATATACTACAATTCTTTGCAAAACATTGTATAAGCCACACAGTACCATTTTACATACTAAAAGTTTGAAATATGTTCAATGACAGCTCCTGTTACTACATTCATATGCTTATTTTAGAAACCTTTCAGTTATTGATTTCATACCAGTAAGTTTTCTCCCATAATCTAATTAATGTGCCCAGTGAGATCTAGAAGTTACCTAGTAGCTGCCTGAAGCATGAGTTCGCATTGCTGGCTACAGTTTTATAGGGTCTTCAAAACCTGTTGGAATTACATTAGCAACAATGCTTAAAAAACAGAGAACTTTCTCAGAAGTGCACAAGGGTCACTAAGAAACAGAGTTAATCAGCAGATCACATGCCACGTGAGTAAGAGCACACTGCAGCTACTGTCTTCTCCACACAGTGCTGCACTGGGCCACAGCACCAAGAGGCAGAATGCACCCACCTGCACTAACATGTGCAGGTTACCTACCCAGAAAGACACAGCCTACCGAGGGTCCCTAGGTTAGTCAAAGAGAGAGATGAGTCTTCTCTATTTCTCTGTTCACCCTAACCATCTAACTTGACCTAGAAACTTGTATGCAGAAGAACCACCAATGAGATTCACATTTTAAGAGTGCTTAGAATAAATGAGAACTAGATAAAAATCAGAACAAATCCTACAGAAAGTAAAGCAAATCTACTATTGTGAGCATTAGTAATTCTAAGATATTCAAAGATATTTTTTTCTTCCTTTAAGGGACCTTTTGACTCTTCAATTCCTTTCTTAATTTCCTAACATTCTCTGCCCCACACATCCTTTTTTTCCACTAGTATCTACGGTGATCCCTTTTATGCATAATGTAACATCATTGTTTTTAAATAGAATTCCCAAGTTATTTCATTAGGTATATCTCTACCAAAACTGGTGACATGTTAAGACCAAAACATTTCAAGTTCTGCATCATCACTGTAGAATTCTTATTGTAATATTGAGTGAGGTTACAGATAACTGTGTCAAGTCTGTTATCATATTACCATGACTGTAAAGATATCTTATTTCAGTTTTTTACTCTGAAAGAAAGTACTTTTCCTTGTTTGTTAAGACAAACTTGCTGAAATGAGTCAAATTTAAATACCCCTATTCACAAAACCAACCCCCATAAGTATATTTAATATAATGGAGTCTCATTAGTAGCATCTTTTTTCTGAAACTACCCTCACAGTTTCATTGGTTTCCACACATAGCTATTGTTTAAAATATCTTCAGAGGGCCTTTTTACTAAAACACATACCAATTGTGTTTTCAGTCAGACTCAAATTGCCTGCAATACGGGGCAACCATGCTAAGTCAAAAGAAAGCCTTTATCAGATGCTGTTTGAAGTACTGTAAACAAAATGATAAAAAGCACCAGAAGGTTTACACCATACTGTCAGCATTTCTTCCTGTGACTACACAACTCAGAACATGCAAGTAAAGCTAATAATATTCTAAAAAGGAGCAGTATCCTATGGCAACAAAATAAAAGGTTAACATACATTATGAGTCTGTCTTAAGAGTTTCACACCACTCTTCCTCACACTAGTTATGGAGCTGAGCAGCTTCCTATAAATAGATAGAACAGCCACTAGTGATCTCAGATGAAGTCTGAAGTTCCTCTAATCCTAAACATATTTAGATTAAAAAATTTTGTTGCAGACTCCTATGAGGTCAGAATTTCATCTCCTCACTTTCTTTTCATATTGAAGTCTACATCATTGTCACCCTTGAAAGTGTTTGGTTGCTAGATAAGTTTTTTTAATTTAAATAGCTTTACAGCATCTTTTATAAGTACTTCAGGAATAATCTCAATTTGGGAAATATAGCTTCCAAAATAATCTCAACTTCCAACACGTTTTCCACTCATGACTGTTTCTGCAGAGTGCTATGGGGAGGAGCAGGGAACTGTGATAAATACATTAGAGTTCATACTCAGAGTGTACCATTCATTACTCTTTAGAAGGCACTATGGGAGAACAATGAAGATGAGACATGAGACACAAGTAACAACAAAGATGAGGCACATTTATCATGTACACTTATGTTTTAGTTAAAAAACAAGAGTCTGTATCTGTTAATCTCCTCCAAGAATGTATGAGGATCCATAATAACCTCTGGTGTCAGGAAAACTGTTAAGGTAGCCAAGTATTCAAGAATTACATTTGCAGAAGAAACATGTATCACGACCGCCATTACAGTAAACTCTATCTTAATGTAAAAATGCATCCAATTTCTTTTTGATATGTTCAAAAGCATCTTTCCCCATATAGTCCATGCGCCCTTCCTCCCATTTTCTCCGTTCATCTTCTGGAATTGGTTGTGCCGGTTTGAAGTGGATAGACAGCTCTGAAACAGAATCTGCAACCTTGTTCTGTGGGAAGAAGCAGAACAGTGGGAAAACAGTCATTTGGTTGTTCTCATTTCAGTGTTGTGAAATTAAACTTTAAATTCAAACTTTAAATTCAAATTTCTGCATTGTACACTCCCAGTTAAAACAATAAAACAAACTATTCAAACATCCACTCCTGTTTGGATAATGTGATCTCATTTTCCCACGCTCTTAACTACTTTCCATAGCATCTTTGAACATACCAGACATTTATTTTACTGATTAACTCAGACCCTGGCATACTCAGCAACAACACAGTGAAAATATTACAAATATTACAAATATTTGCATTTGTTTAGAGTAGAGTATTTCTTACCATAAAGTGTAAACATCTATCTGTGCAAATTTTGTTTTCAACATGCTTTCATGTGAACATAGGCCTCTAGTATTTTTGGTCATTTGTTTTATCTAAACTCCAGTGAAATCAGTATTATTTAGCAGATGTGAGACACATGGCTCATATAAATTAATTCAAAAGACTTACACTATTCATTATACCAATAGCTAGTGCATTTTGGATGACAGTCCAAAATTGTGAATGCTGGCTCAAGGTCAGGTTATCATAGGTGCACAAATGCAAGACATTATTAGCGATAATTTCAACCACATAAAAGAAAAATTGTGTCCACACTTGACCAACGCCAGCAGAAACAGGGACATCCCAACAATCATGAGCTATAATAAAGATGAAACATTACAAGGACTAATCAAGGCAGTAACTGAAAACCTACTTTCAGTACTACTTGAAGAGGCTCAAAGGCAAACAACTCATCTCACATTATAAACAAAATTGAAATCAATTAGAGTGACCTTCTAGTGAAGCCCTCACAATTTCAGTATACAAGTGTTTCAGAATAGAATGCAATCAGGACAGGAATCAGTGGCTTAAACTGCCTAAATGTCCTGGAACATCCACTACATTTGCCAGTTTCAGGCATATAAGGCAGAGGACTTCTGCAAGACAAGGTAAGGTATTCCAAACAGCCAACATGACATTATGCACTTATGTAACTGCATTCTTTCGTACATATCCTCACCTGCAGCCCACTCTGTACATGACTCTAAATAAGAGTATATACTCTGAAGAGCATGCTTGCTTCCTATATATGCAAACATGTAACATGCATTTGTATTTAATTTTTGGCAGCAGTAATGCATGAAGATTCCTTTCTTTATCATTGGCAAATCTTATCAATAGCTCTGGATGCTATTAACCAGAAGACCAGAATCATCATGTTTTTAGAAATGAAGAATTTTAGCTAGGGCCCAAACACTCCTGGCTGCATGGGAGCTACAGGTGTTTTTCTCACTCTTAAAGTATTTCATCACAGTGCTCCACAATCATACAAAAGGCTTCCTTAGGAAAACGGCTGTGTTGGAGACCTTGCAAGTCCTTGACACCCTGTCAACTCCATCAACACCAGGTCTGTCTCTGTTGTCACACCACCCACATGTGCAAGTGCCCATTAATACAGTGTAAGATCACAATAGAAAGCCTAGTCGCTTGAGCTCCTGTGGATTCTCTTTCTACTTGCTTGGAAACATCACTTCAGCAGGTTTAAAAAGCAAACAAACAAACAAAAACCCAAAACAAAAGAACACCAACAAAACAAAACATAACAACAAACAAAAAACCCAAACAGTTTTGCTGGCATTAGTATTGGAGAACTAAACACCATGCATTGATTACCTGGGGGTTAGCACACAAAAATACACATTTAAAAACTCCACGTTTTGAAAAGAAAACTAGAAAGGGATCATATCCCAGTATTGGAAGCAGTTAATAAATTACATATGTAAAAGATTAAGGAATTTATTTGCACATTGCCCCATAATTAATTGAGATTTCCCAAAATGATGTTGGCAGCAAAGACATGCAAGCAATTATCAACAGATGTACAATGCACAAAGCTACATGTACCAGTTCTGAGGTTTCCTGAAATGCACGGTGGGACACAGGTTGTTCTGAAGGTCTGTCAGGCTCAGAGAGATGGACGTTAGAATCGCTTGGTTCAACTTCATATACAGGTTGCTAAAATACAGCCACTGAGGTTTTATTAGGAGAATATTTTTTCATAGTTTCCTTACCATGCAAATTCATACAATACAACTGCTTTCAGTCTTGGGGTAGGGGAGAGCAGTGGATGGGAGGAAAAGCAAGGAAGCACATTATGACCAATAATTCATCTCACTCAGCTTTAGCTATCAAAATGGCATTGAATCAAAGTTCCTACTATAATCAATCTAGGACAATACCTCCAGAGGGCAGCTCATCTCATCCTAAAATAGGCTCAAAGTGGCTGTCATTCTTCAGTGACTAGACATACAGCCTGGGAAGTGAGCTTACAGTAGATGCCTACCATTCAAGAGATCAAATCTCAACAAGAAAAATCTCATTTTAGGATAATAGCTTGCCCTATGATGCATAAGCTTTTTATATGCATGAAATAAGAACAGAACAATATATTCCCAAACAAGAGGCAAAATAGATTGCCCAAAAAATATTGTCCCAAATATTTGCCTTTGACAGATACTAAAACATAAATGAGTAGGCAGACCCCATTCTGAAGTCTTTTACCCCAAAACAATCCCACAAGACTACTGAAACAAAGGAACAAAAAATGGAGTGATGGTATTCCTAAGAAGAAAATCAGGCTATTTCTTTCCAATTAGTATGGTCTTCTGATAAACCAATCCTAGTAACTGAAATAATAACATCAATTTAAATTTTAATGGAACCATTTTAAGTGAACATTATTATTTTTTTACCCCAAACAAACATCTTGATAATGTGTCCCTATTTGGTTTGAGCTTTTCCAATGGAGTTAGATGCATGAGGCACACAAGAAAACACATTCTTTGCAAATAAATTATTTTTAAGTTATAGAGCTAGAAGGTGTGCAATTTTCCTTAAGCCCCTTTACACAGGGAAAAAGAAAGGAAAAGGGAGACCAGAGTTTTACTTTATGGAGTAACTTTAGTCTAAAGAGACGAAGCAGTGAACATATTAAAAGTTGCCTTCATCTTACTAGAGAGTAGCCCACAAGTGACAGTAGCAGATGACATTAGAACACAAATTTTATTTTCTCCCAATTGTACCTTGGTGTAGCACAGTTTATCATACAATGCATAATGACCTACACCTGCAGAAGCATTGTGCTATTATGTCCAACTTAATTCCTGCATAAGATAAGGAGGGCCAGTGCAACAGAAACACACAAATGCAAGAGAAGTGATGAAGCAGAAAGACTGTGCTGTTCGTTAGTGGATTCTTTCAAGATTATCCTTTTGGCCCAATTCATAGAAATTTGGAGAACAATTTTCCAGGTCAACACTTGTGGGAAAAAAATTCTACAGAGGAGTGATAGAAAGGTTTCTAGTTTTAAATATGTTAATTCACAAGAGTATTAATATTCAAAATATTACTTTGGTAACAAATTTTTTTATATTACACTTTTTAAGTACCTAGCAACTTTGAATAAGTAACCTCTTCCTAAAATACAATGCAATCTCTTTCAACCTCTACACACCTCATGCACGCATGACTAAAGAAAACACTCTTTAGACTGTTTTTGATGATAGGAAGAAAATTCAAGAGCTACAGCTAAAATGAAAGCAAAATCTTCCAGATCAGAAGTATAATGAAAGCATAATGAAATCTCCTTTTAGTATATAATTTTACTTTGTTACAGCATATAGTAATATACAATATACTTACAGCTTTGAAAGTGAGTTCCTCGGGTGAACATGCTGGGGGATTAATTTCATTTGTCTGCTCTGGAAGCTCAGGCATTTGCTGTGAATTGGCCACATAAGGACTGACCTTCTTTAGTGTAATTTCAACTCCATTGAAAGTGTGCTAATGAAAACAAGAACATCTCACCACTAAAATAGAATTTTACAGGAAAGTAATATCTTATTTACAACAGTTGCAATTCCTTAGAGGGATTTCAGCATGAAAAGAATAAGTTAATAAATGCAAAAAATGTGTCAGTCCTAGATACAGAGCACATTGCAATTTAGATTTTTGCACTCAAGAGCATGGTAGCATCATTAGGAGGTAAATCTAACAGGTATTTCCACATTCATGTTACCATAGTTGAAATATTTCTTTAATGCATAACGTCTTAAAAATTAAAGCATGTTAAAGTATGAGATCAAAAACTACCCATTCCTTCCTCTGCCTTCCAATTTGTCATGAGGCTAACAAGCCAAATTATTCTCTGATGCTTTGATGGTAATTGTTCAACTGAACCTATGAGATTATGCAATTAGTTCAAGGATGGTGATAATTTAACATTACGAAACATTAAGAAATATTTACATACACATAAATGTGATCTACTTTGTCACGTCTGGATACAAAATTAAAAATTATATTTCTTTTACACATTACTTTATGCTACTGGTCTCCAAGACATCATCCATTTATTGAGTTTTTTTTTAATTCTATGATTTTTCATTCTATTTTACTTCTATTCATGAGAAGCACAGACTGCTGCATTTCCTTTGAAGAAAAAAAAAAGCATTAAGAGATTGGCAAATGTTTGATGACATATGAGTACTGTATATAACATTCTAAATGTAATTGTCACTGCTTTTGAAAACCTGATTTATTTGTTATGACCCTCATAAAAAATGTTGTAATGCAGTTCTGAAAAGGTAAATTTTAATACAGTTCCAGCACTAGTTTGATAGTCTATATCAACTTAGCTTCAAGAAAACTGGAAGTCTGTTTCATAGCCAGATTATCACCTTCTCTGGCTAATTTGTATCATAGTTTGTCTTTAATTCGCAAAATCTATGCACATACACATGCATAAAAACTGCTTATAAATTAAGAAAAGAGCTGCAGGAAATCTTGAGAAAGCATTTTTAGTACTAAGGCTTTCCGAAGCGATGATTCTACAAGCAATCAGTGCTGCTATCAATCAACGGATAATAAGTTTTCCTCCATGTATTGAAATTACATGGCAAGGTTTGGGTAGCAGAGGGGCCACAGGAGTAGCTTCTGTGGGAAGCTGCTACAAGCACCCTCTATGTCTAATGGAGCCAGTGCCAAATGGCTCCAAGATGAACCTGTCGCTGGCCAAGGCCAAGCTCAAGCTCAACAGTGATGGTGGTAGCACCTTTGGGACCTGAGATTTAACAAGAAAGTAAAGTTCCAGTGGAACTGGACAAATGCAGATGGAGGAGTAAGAATACGTGAGAGGAACAACCCTGCAGAAACCAAGGTCAGTGAAGAAGGAATGGGAGGAGGTGCTCCAGGTGCTGGAGCAGAGATACCCCTGAAGCCCATAGTGATGACTATGGTGAAGCAGGCTGTCCTTCTGCAGCCCATGGAGGTCCACACTGGAGCAGGGATCCACCTGCAGCCTGTGGATGGCCCCACACCACAGCAGGTGGATGCCTGAAGGAGGTTGCAACCTCATGGGAATCCCATGCTGGAGCAGGCTCATAGCAGGACCTGTGGACCCACGGAGAGAGGAGCCTGCACTGGATCAGGTTTGCTCACAGGACTTGTGACCCCATGAAGGACCCAAGCTGGATCAGTCTACTCCTGAAGAACTGCACATCATGGAAGAGAAGGCCGGGCTGGAGCAGTTCATGATGAACTGCAACCCATGGGAAGGGCTCATGTTGGAAAGGTCCATGGAGGACTGTCTCCTGTGGGAGGGAAACCACATGGAGCAGAGGAAGAGTGTGAGGAGTCCTCCCCCTGAGCAGGAAGAAGCAGCAGAAACAACACATGATAAACTGATCATAGCACCCATTCCCCATCCCCATGTGCCACTGTGGGTAGAGGTAGGGAAAGCAAGGAGTTAAGTTTAGCCCAGCCAGAAGTGAGAGAAGGGGTAAAAGTGTTCCAAGTTTTGAGTTTATTTCTCATTACCCTACTCTGATTTTATTGATAATAAATTTTATTAATTTCCCCAAGTCGAGCCTGTTTCACCTGTGAGTACCTGGTGAGTGATCTCTTCCTCTCCTTATCCAGACCCACAAGCCTTTCATTATATTTTCTCTCTCCTGTCCAACTGAGGAGGGGAGCAACAGGGTGGCTTTGGTGGGCACCTGGGGTCCAGCCAGGGTCAGCCCACCACACCATGTAATTTTCAACTCTAGCAAATGTAAAATTTTCAGAATTTTTGTTTTTGATTCCAACATATTCCCACCAGCTGCTTATCAGTTACCTTGCATTCTTCAGATTCTGATTCGTCAATCTTTTGAAGTTTTTCTAACAAAGGCAATATATTTGCGCTGTATATATTCCACCAGAGGGCAAGAAATGACAGCTGATGAAAAGATCCAGAGGTGGTACCATCCTGCATAACTCTCTTTGTCTGAAGGTTGTATTTGTAGTTCCAGGGCTTGGTCGCTCCCAAGAAGTGAACAACTTTGGCATCTCTACCAAAACTGTAGAGATCAAACACACAAGTCTAAACATTATATAGATTAAAAAAATTATTTAAACTCTCTGCTTGCTCTCATAGATGAAGTAAGTTGACATTTTGCAGCAGTAGCACATTCAAGATGAGTATATATTTTAATACTTTTTTCTGTCTAGTTAGATTTAATCATCTCATTTAAAACACAGAACAGAAAATATTGCACTGCCATTTGCTTCCAGCTGCTTATTCTAGTAGAAAAGCTTATGAAGGAAACTGACAGATTTGTGCAGTACCATTTCCACTCCTCCTGCATGCTCTGTTCACAAAAAAAAATAAATACCACTCCAAATATTAAATTAACATATTTGGTTATTCCTGATTCCATATTAAAAATTATTACTAAATACATTGACCTAAGTTCACGTTCCAGTAGGAGTGTATTGTGCAACTGGAACAGAAATTCATAACACCCCAAATCCAACTTTCCTTTTACCAGAAAAGATTCTCAACTGCATTGTCTGAAGTCATATAATTAGTAGGACAAATTTCATTTCATAGAAGAACCTAAGAAATGGTTCAAAAAAATTTAAACAACTCCAACTCTTTCTCATAGAAATTACTTAAAAGAAAAGGAGAAAGTTTAAAAATAAAGCTGTCACAACCTAATGCCACAGTAATTACATCGTTTCAAACATGAAAGAAGCTCCTCTGAAAGAACATGAGACAATGTAGACAACTCTCCCTATGTCCAAATGCCAAGACATTCATATTGCATTTAAACTTCTATTGCATGGCTTTTATGTAAGATCATTTACAACTACAGTAGTTTATAATCAACAGAACATGCCATTACTACTCTCTTAGGAAACAATGTTTGTTAACAAACTTCAGTCATGGGTGTTATTACTTACTGATTGAAAGCAGGAGCATAGGTGTATACAGCACTGCTGCTTAAGTTATAGAGGAAAGGTAAGTGTTTGCCAATATCTGCTGTTGCCCAGTTGCTGAAGAAGCTATTCAACAGGCCTTGATCACCTCCTAAATAATACAAAACCCAGTATTACCATAATTATGTATACACTCAAATTTACATCAAAATTTCACATCCAAGGGTGGGAGTGAGACTCGTATGTTCATGGGACTGCAACTTGGACTTGAGAACATGGCCATGTGAGCAGGTACAAGTGAATAATACCTGATTCACTCCGATGCAAGTTCAGTGTAAATGAAGTCCTATTGTAATATATGAAGAAAGGAGTAAGGTTTGGTCTCCCTCAGAGCACAGGACTGAAGATCAGCCGTATTTCTCTCTCCTAAGCCAGACAGCAAAATTAAAACTTACTGAGCAAGATTCAGACCCAGTGTCCCTTTATTGCCCTTTTCTGGGAAGCACAGTCCACAGTAAGTCAATGGGTCTTAAATACAGTATAAGGGCCAAAGTTATGCATGTTTAATTTTTGTGGGGCAGAATTACATAAATCCCAGAGAACTCCTGCCTTTCTCTCGTCTGCCTGATAACATGGGAACTATGTCTTGCACTTCACTCCTTATGCCTTGCCCCTTACCATCAAAGCTGCCATGTTCAGCAGCAAAACGGAGCAGTAGGTCGTAAGTTTTCAAAGAGGGTCGGAACACAAATACTCCACTATTAAAGCAGTCAGGCCAGCCAGAATCAGGAGCAGCTGAAAACTCTTCTCGATCAAATAGTTCATCAACATTGCAAAGTACCTTAGAGAGAGTAGGAAAAGAGAAAGAATGTTAGAGGAAATGTTTATCTAGAACATGAGTTGCTAAATTAGTACCAACGGAGTAAATTGCTAGCTTGGCAATAGTATATGGCTTGCAGGGCATAAAAGCAATGGCAGTGTAAAATATGCTAGAGGTTAGAACCTCTATTTTTAATACAATATTGATTGTGGCTGTCCATGATTTCTCTGATAAAAGCACGAAGCCTGTGGTATTATTTCATGAACCTCAGAGACCATCCAGAAGGCCCTTTTAAATATTATAACTTACCATGAAAACACAAAATTTCCTTCTTTCTTATCTCACCTTTCATAGTTCATTATTCTCACTAACTATAACAGAGCAGAATGAAAACTGGGAATCTAAATCATTTGAGTTAACAACAGACAGACTAAAGGGGTAGTAGAAAAACAGTCTCTTGCTATCAGTTTTCTGTTGTAAGTTAAGTTCAGAGACTTGCTTTTCTTTGGTTTTTAAGCTTCACATGGAAGGGGGAAAATCAACCAGATTAAGGCCCAGATCACTTTTAAAGTTGGTGAAAAGACAGGTGTGCAGCCACTGAGAGTCAGGATCCCACCTACAACTGAGCCATTGTGAAAACCAGGAGAAGAAAATTTTTTTAGGAGAAAGATTACTTCATTGTATTTAAAACAAAGACAAAAATTTGCCTTACGCCTTTAATTTTATGTAAATCAGGAAATCATAAGCCTGCCTCTCAAGAAGAATAACTTAATTTGTTTTCAAATTCAAATACAATCCTATTAAATTAAAATGCATCCCAGTCTTTCAAAGTGAGCCGTGAAGTGCAAGGGAAGGCTGACATAATTTTCCTCGGCAAAATTATGGCCATTTTTTATCTTTATACCTCTAAAAACTTGAAAAAAAAAGGTAATTAATTTTTCTGGGATTTTTTTCCATTTTAAAACCAGCCTGCCTTCCCAATGAGAATAATTCAAAACAAAAGCATATGAGAGAGATCTATTTTAAACATCTGTCAGAAGCCCTTGTGCATGGAATAAATTTGTGATCTCTGAGTTGTGACTCCTGAGGCTACTCTCAGAACTCAATTTATTTTTATGCAGCCATCAAACCTGTGAGCATTGCTAAAAGAGGCCAGCTGGAGCTTCTGCGACCTTGTGACTGCCAGCAAATCTTGTCACTTCACAGGCCAACAGGCTGCCTGACAAGGAGTATCCCACGCTCAAGAGACAGACACAAATGTTTCCACGGCTCCTGCTCTACTCACCAAAGTGTCTGCATCCATGAAGACACATTTGCTATAATGAGTAAGAGTCCAACAATGAAGCTTAGTAAAGGTTACACCCAGTTCTGGTCTCTGCATCAGAGCCAAATGGACTGAGTCAGCACTGTCAAGCACATCCACCTGGATTACTTCATCAAATACACTGTGGAGGACTGACCTACCAGAGAGAGCAATGGAGAGAAAGAAGGGAAAGTAGACAAGTTTATCAGAGTTCACTTCAGGCATGACTACAGTGGCACACAGCACCTTATTAGTTATGACAATAACCAGGGCTAGATTGATCGGTTAGAATAAGAAGGCAGAAGTGAAAAGTCCTTCCAAACAGTCTGCTGAAGTGACAGCTGTCAGTCAGGCCACAAACCATTGTCTCTTCCACTGTGGAAGCCAGCACATCTCAAAAGCAACAGCTGCTGTATGAAGGAGAAAACAATCCTCATTTTAGTAATTTGATTTCCTATAGAAAGACCTACAGAAAGTAAACCAGCCTTCATCCTGCACAATTGATTCTAAAGAACAACACCATACTCTGTTTCCTCTGCATTTTACAGGATGAGACATGCACTGCCAGCACAGAGATTTGCACCTCTTACGCCCAAATAAACACAGCTTCCAAACTGCACCTTTTCCAACAGGCAATATATACTTGCTCATTACTACAAATCATCTCAAATGAGACTTTTAGGAAGACATCTGTTTTCTATGCACGACTTTCACAGGAATTTTACAGGTAATACCAAAGTAGGTAATTTTCCTACAAGAAACAAGAAAGAAGTCTTTTAAACACAGGTTATTTATTTGCACTACACTATTAACTACAAAGTCCTGGATGTCATACAAACACGGAAAAAGAGAAGCCTGTGCTATTTGAAATCTAGATTTCAGGGACGTTTGATTTTGCCTGACTGATCTTTAAGGGGCAAGAGTTAACTGAGAAAGATCTAAGAGTAGGTACAGATTTTTAGAAGGATAGTTCAGTGATGTACTTTTAAAAAAATGCTATGATAGATTAAAAATATATATATTATAAAGGTTCTTCTTCCCATGTAATGGAGATGAAAAAAAAATTGTGGACTTACTATCGATCCATGTATCAAATGCATACAGTATTCCCTCAGGAAGGTTACAGTGTTCTGGCAGAACAAAATTCATACTATAAAAAGTCTCTATAAACAGATTTTTGAGCATCCAGTCACAGCAAAAATGTGAAAATGTTGCTTGAGCCAGATGCTTTGCAAATACATTTACATGGCATACAGAAATCAGGAGCTTGCACACTGCCTAAGCTTTAGCAGAACTAAGAGTTTAAGTAGCTATGGCATGGTGTGTTCCTTTTAACAAGTTACACAGTCCTCCAAATAACAGGGCTTGAGTTCAACAGACCTAATGAGGTTGCTGTAAAGGCAATTCTGTAGTCTCTATAGAATCACAACTCCAGCTGGAAAGTGATTTAAACAAGAAAAAGCAAGAAGAAAATAATTTCTCATCATGAGAGTTGTGCACTAATATTTTAAGATTACTCATCTGAAACCTAGCCTCCTAGACTATTTAAGAGTTCTGATGTTACAGATGGTTATATTATCTTGCTCTTTCTAAAAGAGAATCACTCGGGGGAAAAAACAGTAGCGCCCTTATTTCACCTCAAAAGAAAGACGCTAAAACTGTAGTTCCAAAATTTTCAGCTTATGTTCTCAATTATAGGCTTAAGATAACTTCCAGCCACAAACTCTACTCCTGCAAGTGAATTCTTATTACCTTTAGGATCTTATAATGGATACTACTTGGGACTCCTCAGAAATCACTTGCCAAAGGGGAAGTTCTAGATATAAAGTTGTGAAATGCACAGGAAGCCTATTACAATCTTTGATGCTGTTTAGTCTTCCATAGTATCAAGTTTCAAAAAATGCAGGAATGCTTACCTCATCCCACTTGAAACCTCTGGTGTAATTAGAACTGTCAGTTTCCTGGATGTCATATGGTTCCTCAATGACTGTCCGAGTACCAGAGCGCCTTGACAGTACACGTCATCAGTAGCAAGGGTCACAAAGGCTTGATCTGTTACTGCAAGAAAATATGCAGAAGGTTCACTTTACAGCCCTAACATAAGCTCTTTCAGCAGATTCCTTCCCCCTCTAGCTAACCAATAGGCTGCAGCTTATAACAATCTGCAGTTTCTGTGATAAACTCTTTTCTCTCCCTAATTCCCCCAGAAGACACAATTGAATAGAAAATCCAGTGAACATGACTACAGTATGTATCTTTCTGAATTTTGTTGCTTTGATTGTTTGATTTAAATACTAACAGGTATGAAGGTTTTGGACTAGCCTTAAACAAATAATTCCCTAGGTCTGATTGCTTAAACATAATCTCAATTTTAAAAAAAAAGCCAAATTGTAAAAATTTAGATTTGAGATTTAACTAATATAATATAATACAAGTAAGGAAAATGTTCATGTTTATACAGTGATAAAAGCTAAGGAAAAGAACAAGATGTTGAGTACTAGCAAAAAATACCCTTCTTTCCATAACATCACTGAATCAACCCAGCAGACATTATTCTTTGCTCTGTTATTATTATTTGTACTGGAATAACTGGTGCTGGCTGAACAAGTGCAGAGAAATTGCTACTAAGACTGGTACACCTCCCAGAAGCTGAGGATCCTTTCCTCAAGTAACTCCAAGAAAATTAGGAGTGTTCCTCATTGTCAAGAAACACATGGGGAAAAAAGTTACAATAAAAAAAGGAAGCAACCTACACTCCAGCATAACAGGAGACATAATGTATTTTGTAGAGATACCAGGCCTGTGGCAGTATCATCAGGGGCTGCTTTATCAGCTCTGCCCTCTGACAGACACTATCCTGGGGTAAGCCAGAACCTATGACTCAGCAAGGTGAACAGCCTCCTTGGAGCAGAAGGATGACCTCAGCATTCTAGGCTGCAAAATTAACCAGAATACGATGAGCAGGTCGCATAGATGAGGGGAATTCCACTGAACTCTACAGAGTTTCAATAAATACTTCCATTGAAATACTTGTTTAAAACCACCGTCAACTTAAGGGACAAGCAATTACGTTAAATAAATTAAAACAACTAAACAATAAAAACATAAACACCCCGTCATACAGTTTCCAGGGTCTGTGAGAGACACTAGGAAAGAATCTCACAGAACTAGTTGCAGAGAACCCAACAAATGACCTCATGGCAGCCTCAGCCAGAGGCTGCAAAAATGAATGAGCTCCAACCTCTAAACTAACATGAAGGTATGCAATAAAGTATTGTTAGTGCTTGTGACAAGCTCTCAGATACTAAGTATTTTCATTTTTCACGTCCTCAAAATCCAGAGCAAAACACAGACTCATTGACGTGGTGTCTTCTCTCCCCCTTCTGCCTTACCTCTCACTCATCTCCAGCCAGGCCTGAATTAATATTAAGCATATACACCTTACATTTGCTGACATTGCAACACATCTCTCCACCTCAGGAGAATCCTCATACTGTCAAACTTGGCCAACTTGAACCATCCCTCAAAACTTAAAATAGTTTGCAGAACTCAGTGCTAAGCAAACTCCAAAAGTATTTCTAATGATTTCCAATGATAATTTCCACAAATTAAAAAAAAGAAGCAAACGAAAAAATGAGTTTTCAAATCTCCTGTTATTGTAACATCTCAAACAAGTTACAGGTATTCCAGAAAACACTGACTAAGGAGTTGCTTTAAAAGGACAGTGGTACAAGTAAACTGCTCCTACTGCATTTTTCCAAAAGGTTAAATGAATAAATATAACCATCCATAAAACCCAACAAAAAAAACCACTGAAGGCTACTTTAGCAATAAACTTACCCTGAAAAGACACAAAAAGTCAGGAAAGAAAAGCACTCTTGTATTAGGCAACGAGCATCTTCAGCCAAAGAAAGGTAATAAAACAGCTACTGAGAGGAATGTGGGAAGTAAGTTAACACAAAAAGCAAACTGTGAAATGAGTGGGAGTTTAAATTTTAAAATACTGTTTTGAATAACAACCACAAAGCTGAACACGTAATCTTTGCATTACTTTTGCAAACATTTTTAGCTACAGAAGCTGAATCTCTACTTAAGTAATACATATAAAAATACACAAGGTAGTCATCAAATGGTTCAGCAAGCTGGTATGGCAAATTACCATACCTTAGATATGCTTTCATGCCCTGTATCTCTGGGGCAAAATCTGTGTTAATAACTGCAAGGAAGCAAACTGCCAAACAAATAGTGCTTCTAAGAAATTCTTGCTGATACCTCACAAAGAAAATACCAAGCATTTGTTTTGAGAATTAGATGTGGGATACATGTTATGGCCTTCTTAATACAGTGAATCATTACAGATGTAATTATATAGATAATCAAGCTATTGATGGAAACTACTCTCCACTATAATATTTCTGGAGTAAAGAGAGAAGCATGTCTTAGCTATTTTAAAATCCTAAAGGGAGATCACTAATCCATTAAGGATTCATAGGGGGTTTAAAATCAAAATATATGATCATTACTTTTTCTTTCATCTAATCCTTGCTTTCAAAGAAGAAGTGTTGACTTGCCTTGTTTATAAAGTTCTTTGGAATATTGTCCCTATAATTAAAAGTTTTATTTTTACTACTGAAAACTATGAATTGGGTTTTCATTTAACCTGTGAAAGTAAACTGAAAATCTCAATGCTGCATTGAATCTAATGTACACAGGGTTTCACTCACTGACTGTAAGCTGCAAAAGAAGATTTGATCTTTTAAAGTCTGAAAACCAAGAGTTGATTGCAACTGGGTGTGTTTTTAGAAGTGTCAAGAACACCATTATTCATAACTTTAAATTCTTTGTGCTGAATGACAATGGGATTTTTTATGGACAACTCCTATTGTGAAGCGTATTAAGTTTTCAAGAAAATGTGTTTTCAAGCTAGTACTACTGACTGTCAGTGAATTATGAGAAAAGTGAATGATTAGAATCCTGTTAAACCCCCATCATATGAATTTATAAATCTATTCATTTCTCTTGTCTGGAATGCCACACAGCACATGATGGCACAAATCAAGAAATCATTATCATCAAACGTGGCTCCTCAGTTTTATTATCTAACAATAGCTTCTTAAAACAGAACAAAGAGTTTCAAGGAAGTAACCTGGAGAGTTATTTTAGAACCTGCTCTGCAGCTACAGATAGCCATACAGAAAAGACAGCAAAAGTATGTGAATCACTACAGTCAGGATGATTTTATGTGAAACGTGTCTTTTTTAGCCAAGATTACCAACTTCTTATGCTACTTATTCATAGCAGTAGTACCTCAGACACTGCCAAAGGCAAAATTCTTCAATAGGTGTAAAAACCAATTCTAGAGCAGCTTAAAAGCCTTACTTAGAATATGAAGAGAGAAAGCAGACAGGGTGGTGCTCACATCGATGTTCAAAGAGAAAATGAGAAAGGGAAATGAACACCAGTTACCCACTTTGAGAATCAGGACTAACTGATAACAGCAAGCACTGAGTGACCCAGATGCACCTACCAGCTTCAAGACAAGTTTAAATGGGGTAGGGAGGGGTTTTTTCCATAATCCACTAGACATAGCCTATTAAACATAACTTTGATATTTCTTCTAATAGACAGAAAAAGAATAAATGTGCTCTAAGTGTGGCTCCTAGAGTAACAACTCAAATTTGCCAAGCTACCCACTTTAAAATTGCAACAGGAGACCAGACACTTGTATGTTATGATTTTTCTACAAGCGTATTCTAAATAACATATTGTCATCTTATGCATAAAAATAAGAGCAGATAAATCAATAGCTACAAGACTCCAACAGGCTGGTTAGGTCTCCAGTGTGTACTATCACACACAGACACAGATCACACACAGAATTACTAGGTTGGAAGAGACCTCCAAGATCATCAAGTCTAACCCATGTCCTAACACCTCGACTAGACTATGGCACCAAGTGCCATGTCCAGTCTTTTTTTAAACACATCCAGGGATGGTGACTCTACCACCTCCCCGGGCAGACTGTTCCAATACTTTATTATTCTTTCTGTGAAAAACTTCTTTCTAATATCTAACCTATACCTCCCTTGGCGCAGCTTGAGACTGTGTCCCCTAGTTCTGTCAGTTGCTGCGTGGTGGAAGAGACCAGACCCACCTGACTACAACCTCCTTTCAGGAAGTTGTAGAGAGTGATGAGGTCACCTCTGAGTCTCCTTTTTTCCAGGCTAAACAACTTTAACTCCCTCAANCGGTTGTGGCCAAAATGCAGGACTCGGCACTTAGACTTATTAAATTTCATCTTATTGGATTCTGCCCAACTATCCAACCTATCCAGGTCTCTCTGCAGAGCCCTCCTTCCTTCCAACAGATCGACACAAGCTCCCAGCTTAGTGTCATTCATACTAGCCAACGTTGTACGATTGCTTTCTTAAATTCCTCCCCAACACCATCTGTTGCTCTTTTGTCACCTTCCCCCTTCTACTTCAGAGACAAAAATCAGTACCTCATGGCTTAAAGGATAACTAAATAAGACCGAAAGTGCTGCTGCGTAAAAAGTGGCATGAGAAGGGTTTCTCTGAATCTGCCTTAGACTGAGAGAGCCAACCCCAGCCTGTCACCCTGCGGATCCGCCAAGAAAGCGCGCAGAAATCCAAGCAGGCCAACACATAAATGAGTTCAGCTATTTCACCCCGCTACCCAGACACTTAAAATCCCAATCTGAAGCTGCTAATTACAGCACAAACTGATATGGAAACAGCAGAGACCCTCGCCCGCACCAGAGCATGAGAAGGGCAAAAGCACCAACCCGCGATGCCGATCGGTCCCGCCCGCCCCGAGAGACTCTCCACGCAAGCTGGGCGGGGGCTACGAAACGCCGGGACCCCCGGCCGGAGGTACTCACCGGGCATCCTGGGTGGGTGGGGGCTCGGCCCGCGGCGCCCACCTCTGCCGCCGCCTCACCTGCTGGCGGCGGGCCCGCTAAATCGCGCAATGGGATTAGCCTCTTTCCTGCTGAAGCCAGTGGCAGGTGAATCACACTCGCAGGGACTCCTGCGCAGCAGCAGAGAAACGGCATTAGCGGCAGAGACCATCGAAGGGGGGATGGCACGACCCACCCCCACCCCGTTCCTGGCGCTGTCTTTCCTGCAAGGGAGGCATCCTCCTCTCGTCCGCTCCCCTACCCCGCCGTGCGCCCCGCAGCGCCCCGCTCCCGCGGCAGGGCACAGCCGGAGCTCGGACCGGCACCCGGGANACCTCCAGAGGGCGCGGCGAGGCGCTCCCGGCTCCATTGGCCGCTGCCAGACAGCGCCCTCACCTCCCCTTCCTCCCCTTGGATGGCGGTGTGCAACAAGGTCCTAGAGTACGGTGACTCCAGCGTGGCGTACGGACACCCAGACACCTGGGATTTACCGCGATGTAAGGGGTCTGGCCCTAACTCTCTGAGACCATCGTAACCCCTTTACGGATACGTAAGGTGTGATGACCTGTCACCCAAATGAGCAAGTAGATGTTTTCAGAGAAGTTGTGCTATTCAGAGGGCTATAAATATTTTCACAAAAGCATAAAAAAATGAACATTATTTGCACAGTATGTTTTTGCCGCTAACTTAGAAGTCACGTAACCATGATGTGTAATTCAACCACACAAAGTCCCTGCAAGGTAATTTTAGGCTCATGTGGTTCAGCCAAGGCATTTTTGCATCAAAATGTGCTGTGAACATCCATAACTGCTTAGCAAAGGTCAGCAAATTCAGGCAGTGTCACTGAAGAAAATATCCAGTGTTACCACTCAATCATTTAAAACTTTATTTCCAGCAATTTGCAAGAGATCACTGTTGCCATTCCAAGCTGCAGCATTTGATCTCTCATGCACTGGAATAATCCCAAAGGTCCGCTGGAAAAGAGAGTGTCATTGTGCTAATAGGGTGAGGCATTTAATGAAGGAAGAACATAAACACATAGGAAATCAAGCTTTGCTTAGCCCACAGAAACAAAATTCTTGGGGACCTGTGTTCACCATCGGATTATACAGACAAATTGAGTAATCAACATGCTTATCAGTAGCAAGTTGCTGTTGTAGATAATTTAATCAGCAGATCTATTTCACTTGGGGGACTTTATGACCAACAAAAGCTTTTTCTTAATAATAAAAGTGATGTCTATATTTAGATGTTTTTCTGTTTTAGTTGTATACCGGCAACTTTTGTGCAGTATAGAGTAGATTTTAAATATCAGAGCCAGTAATACAAGCTAGAATTCTGATGTTTCAGGAGCCAGGTTATATTCTTTCTTTCCTTCCTTTCCAGATTTAAATGGATTAGACCTTCCCTACATAACACTTCAATTACCTGAAAAAAATAATAGTAGAAATAATTCTTACAATAATTATAAAAATATTATCATAATCATCATCCTAAAAGAGAAATTAACACTGAAAAATGTGCCTGCACACTCATATATCAGTCATATGCTGATGTAATTAGACCAAATAGCTTCAGAGGGTTAAACACTTGGATAGGCAGGGTTTAACCATTTAGATTAATGGTTCATCCATTTAGATTAATGGTTCTTGCTCAAATTGTCCATCATAAATCTGCTTTTGGGCTAATAATATTATTAATATTATTTGTAATAAATTATAAGAAGTAATAAGTAATTAAAAGTAGTAAATTATTTTGAAAATGCTATGAACATCTTTTAACTAATTGTCATAGCATATCAAAAGCAGAAATATTAATAATGCATATAGATGCCTCTCTAGACACTTACTGAAAAAATAAAAAAACCCTGTTTATTTTTTTCCCTCTTGTAATTTGTCTTTAGTTAGAAGCATTTCTTTCTCTTTCCTATTGGGATATAGCTGAATTGTATATAGAAGTCCTCATCTGTCCTAGAAAGTAGTAAACCAACAAACAAAACTTAGATCATTTTGGATAAAACACAGTATGTGTTTATTGAAAATTTTCAAGAGAAAGAAGCAAAATATATATTTTCATGGTTAAACAAACAACTGAAGTGATACCAGCAAAATGCTTAACATTTCATTAATCAAAACTTTATGTCTACTTGGAAAAATATGTATCAATCTTTTAACTATTAACATGGAAAATTATGAAAATAATATTAAAAATATTTTCTCATTCATAAGTTATAGCCACAAGTGATAGCCATAAGTGATAGCCACAAAGGTGCTAATTTTTTTGTAGGTTGTCAAGGTGGTTCCTTATTTAAACTGATGTACATTATAATTTCTTACTTTCAGGGTCAAAATAAATATTGTGGTAGTCTAAGAAACTGACATATATCTATTTAAAATATAATTTAGATAAATCGTATTTTATTTTATGAAAAAAGTACTTTTCCAGTTTATGTCTTTCTCTCAACTGTCTAATATACACAAAATCATTTTTACCTCCATCTAAAAGGAAGGTCAGTAACAAACCCATGCTTTGCATACAAAATGAAGGTAAAAACACACCAATTTCCTTATACTTTAAAAAGTTAGCTAAAATGGAAGTATTGCAGAATTATGTCAGTAAACTACTAGTCTTGCTGTCTTTCATCTGTATTTTATTCATTTGCTGGTATTTTGATTCAGTTAGCTAAATGAAGGCAGAGAGACTGTAAAAGTGTCAGTTTTTGTGATAGATTTATCTACATAAGGGCATTTGTTAGCACAGCGAGGTTGATCGAGAAGGAGGGAAAAAGATGAAACAGTCTTGCTAGAAAAACTGTGTTAACCACACCCCCACATATGTATGCAGTTTAAAAGTTGTTGTGACTTAGATTTTAGAGAATGAAGTGTCACAAACTCATTCTCAATGAACCAGAAAACTTTGTACCAATTTTCATTTTCAGAAGTTTTGAATAATATGGTTTTTAAAAAAAAGTTTGCTGGATTAATGCGCCCAAATGTTCCTAGAGGGCATCCTAATTTTTCAAGAAGAGACACAATATATATAAGAAATTCTAGTTCCTGAGAAGAGCTAAACACCATTTCAAGATTTAATTAAATAAATAAAATAAATAAATCAGCATGTGTTCCTCTCATTTTTATTTTTCTTATACAGTGGTTTGTCAATATACATATTATTTTCAAGATATTATAACATTAAGACTGAGGTTTCTATCTATACGTCCTTTCACTGTGCTAAAATTCAGACATAAATACAAAGTAAGGCATTAAAGTTTTTAATCCTTTAGACAACTACGAGTTTTCCTGAAACATTATAAACATTACAGAAATATACTGAAGAAAGCCAACATGTATGAATGGAAATGGCAAATTCCTTATTCCTATTCTATCAGAAGGATTATGAGTTTTGGCTAATTTTGAAAAGAGAAAAAGAAATTTGTTCAGTGACTCAAATGCTGACAAAGACAAATCTTTCAATTTTTTAGGTTATATTGCACTTGATTTCTTTGTTGTTTAAAGTAAATTCTGAGTCAAAATCCATATCCAGCCTTTATGAATGCAGGTCAGATAGTGCAATACAATCCCTGGATATTTTAAACATATCTTTGATAACATAAAGCTCAAGGTGCAAAAGTGACATCAGGTTAGAGAGAGCAGGTTTGCAATGTCTCAACAACACATTCATTAGAGGAAGATTTTCTTTTGTCAGAATGACAAAGTAGAATGTCACCAACCAAAGGAGCCTGTGATCAGAGGGCAACTCTTCTTTCAGTGGTTTACACTGTAGCCCCACCTGTAAAATTAAGATCGAACATTCAGTATTTCCACCATGAATCCTTCTTGCCAACATTTCTGAGCTTACTTCAGCTTTCTTACTTCAGTCTTTTTGGGACAAGAAGTGGAACCTCATATCTCCAGGGACATAAAGATAACTTCCCCATTTGTCTCACCCCCTGTTTCTAGAGGGCTGTAGGATCACCATCCTGATGCTTTAGTTACATCTTGGCAGAGCCACAACAGTCAGGCACTTCTGTGGTGACATAGACCTCACATCCTGTAATTTCCTTCACAAAATGGTGTACATACATCTGGGCATGGTATGGCTTCCCATGCTTATACTTCATGAAGAATATTAATTACCAGTGTCTCTCACAGACCAATGAGGTTGTTTAGGACAAAATTTTAAAATGTCTTTATCTCTGACCTGTTTCTGCCCTGATTCGAATTGTTTGTTGAATTCCCATCTACTTCAGCACTTACCACGTGGTTTGAAACAAAGTTTCTTATTCTTGTAAGCGGAGTAGGCTGCTATCGATCCAACAACCAATATTACAAAAGCAGAAATTACAGGAGATGTAACTCCAGCTACTAATCCTGAATCTGTGGAAAAGGAAAGAGGTTTGTTTTTTTCTTCAGAGGCATTGAAAGTGTTTGACTTAAGCATATTGTCCACTGAAATCTGCTTTTAGGAAACTATGAGAACTGTTTGGTGAAACAATGGAATTAAGCAGATGAATAGAAATTGTGTTACATTACAGCTGGTGTGAAAATGGTGTCTTAAACTCTAATTTAGCATGTGTGCTACTTTTATAAGTAGCTATAAACAATGCTAACATTGTTTTGCTATTTCATGAAGATCAGAAATAAATTGTAGAATAAACTATTTACTATACCTGTGTTTCCTCCCTGATTGTAATGATGCTCCTCTTCTCCTGGAATAGAGGGTGAAATAAATGAAATAAATGTTTGTCAACTTGTTTTGAGAACTAGGCCCTTTGCTCTGCAAAGCGTGATTTTGCACAGAAGGCAAAAGGGGAAGCTCAACAGGACTGCAAGGGAGGAGGTCTCCTTCTAGTCCTCACTGACAGCTGTACTGACCAAAGGAATAACTGTTCATCCTCCTGACACTTCATTTTTCAAGAAGGTTATTATCGTCTAATACATATATCATACCTAACAGTCTACATCAAGCTGATTTCATGGGGAGTGGGAGGCCAGTATACTCTGGTTATTCTGTGCTGCCAGACAATCAGATGATTTATCGGTAGTTTAAGTCAAGATCATAGGCCCAATACACCTACTTTCAGTTCCTGGCAGAAGCCCTTTGCTTTGAGACTGCCCTAGCAGGACAAAGGGATACATTCTGCAGGGTTCTGGTATGTGCCAAAATGCTACAAAATGTTTAGGAATATGTTTCAATTTTAGCTTCATGCTCATAACCACGTTTTTTGGTGAAGACTATCTAATCTAAACAAAAATAGAAGAATCTTGTTCTATACCTTCAGAGACAAAGAGATTACCACTAAAGCAAAACGAAACAGCTCCAATTTACAAGTGTTAGGAAGAAGTTGCAAAGGGAATTGGGAAATGCTACCTGTTATGACTGGTGGTAAAGGCTTCCCATCAAGGAGATCTGAGTCATCAAAACCTCCTGCAAGACAAAGATTAAGATTCCAGTTGCAAAATTACCTAATGATAGTAACCCCTCCAGCTCCCTTGTCCACTCCTTTTGTAACGTTCTAGAGAGGGGTGAGGGACCTTTGAAATCCCAACTTTGACATGGTGTCATGTGTCTTGCACTGAACAGTCACCTACCAAAATCACCTGAAAGCTGAAGCAGGGTATGTGGGTTTGGGCTCTCAGCAGCACAAATCTTTATATAATATTGACATCTTGAATCCCAGTGGTTCCTGAAGCAGAGAGTCAGTGGGTCCTTTCCAGCAAATATTCCGGAAGGACTCCAGAAGTACTTGTCCATGGCTCACCACTATAGTCATACTAGAAGTAAATACAGGACACATGGTGGTAGCCAGGATAGATGTGCCACTTCCACTTTTTTTAGGTGGGTATCTGGGATCCCATTCAAAACAATACAGGTTTATATCCCTCTCCCGAGTCCCACTTGTTGTATTCCCCAGGCCCATCTCAGATGCACATCTCAGTACAGATTTGAACATGGGCTTATCTATGACCTGTGGCTAGACGTCAAATTTGAACCTTCTCGTAGTGCAGTGCATACATACCCAAAATGAAAATACAAACAAGGTGCTAGTATCATGCCATTTAGGAGCCAGTGTCGAATTTTAGGAAGACAGAAAACCTTTATGGTACCAGCACTAAAACTCAGAAAATCTTTCCCAACACTGGAACAATGATTACAAAGGGGAGATGATGGGAAAGGATGATAAAAACTATTAATAAAGAAATAATAGGGTAAAGTCCTAAAAATATGTGCTCTATACAGTTCACAGTGCTAGATTTTCTTAGAAGAAAATTTTCTTACCAGAATTGCCATAACTTCCTGGGCGTGGTGGAAGAGGTGGGTATAAAGGTTTTCTTGATATGTCACCTATTGATAATAAATATTGTTAGGTGGTTTAATAGGCAAAACTGGGAGCTGTAAATAAAAAGTACGACAATTTTATACCTATTTCTAATTTGTCCTCCAGTGAATTAAGTAAAGGACCTTGTCACTAGTTAAAAAAGACTTAAGCATTATAAAAAAAAATAGCTACCTACTAAAACTAATTTGGAAGTGAACAGGGAATGTTTTCAAAATTAATACAAGAGAATAATTCACAAAAATGTTGAAGGAAAATATTTCATGTATTTCTGGCAAGTGCTGCCATTGTTTAATGTTGACAACAGAGAGACACAATGTGTTGCTTGGGTGCCAGTGATGCAGTTTTGCAGAGCTGACAGAGAAGCTGGTGTTCCAGGCTGGACAGGAGGCAACAGGTTATCTCTGTGCCCTCTGTAGGCACCTAACAGATGCTGAATTTATCTAACGCATGATGAATTTTCTGTTCTTGAACTGTTCGCAGTGAACTCAGACTTCAGCTTTGTTGTTGTTTAGGACTATGTGATAGCATTTAGCTGTAATTTTTGCCTAAGTATGAGAGTGAGATGCATCGGATAAAGCAGGAGATCTGATGACTAATAGCAGTTTCCAAACTGCACATATAATGCTAAAGTAGCAAGAGCTCATTCAGGTCAAAACCTGCCAAATTTAATGTCCAGGGCTGTTGCTCTGCATATACAGAAGAGGTCTTCTCTTGCCATTCTTTCTCCAACCAATTCAGTCACATGTTTGACTGTTCTCAAAGCCAGAGAGCAAACTCAGCTCTGAATAAATCAAAATTATGTCACAGAAAGAAAAAGCAATTTCTCTCTCTCCTTAAATCTTTCTTTTACCTTCCATGTCCAATATGTCAGATGCCCTTTTACCATGTCTTTTCTTGCCTAGCTGTTAAATAAAATGCTCCTGTTTCTGCATAGCACTTAAGTTCTGATCCAGGAAATTATTTAGATATACGGTTAACTTGTTGTGAGTTTAGCCTACAGTCAATGGATTTTAAGTAGAATCTTAAAGCTTTGATGATTCAGACTTTGCCCAATTAATTACATTTGATAGAAGAAGGGACTTGCTCTGTTCCAGCTCTCTGTGTAATGAACTAAGACTCACTATGGCTCCGAAGCAGACAACTATAGACCCCACTTTTCATTTCTATTGTGATCCTGCACTTATTCAGTCTTCTCTAAGCATAAGAAGACATACTCTATGGTAAAGCTAATGGAAAAATAATGTCTTCAGAAATATTGATAATGAGATACATATTCTTAATCTCTTTATACCATGTATGAATGTCAATTAAAAACCTGAGTTTTAAAAAGAAACAAAGAAACAATCACCAAGGGAAACATTATTTGCTATCCCCAGAATGAAAAGGTTGGGTTTAGTGAAGATAATTAAGCTATTCGTTGATAATTTACTCAATATACTTAACCCATCCTCTCATAACAGTACTCTTTAAAAACTTGCAGGAATGGAACAGTTAGTGTGGGCAGGAATAAATGACAATATAAACGTGAGAATTATCAACAAAATTAGATTCGTCTTTCTAAAGTGTGGACTAATACATCATTCAAACATAGACATGAAGTGCCACAGGGGAATGTGGAAATGGGGAAAAACAATGTAAAAGGTGTCATTCTCTAAGGCTGAAACATGAGTAAACCAGACCATTGTGGCTGGAGTCATAATTCAGAGGTTCTATGCAATGGGCTGAGAAGCATTTTTTCTGTTGTGTGG
>WEIV01021236.1:43959-64366 GCA_013390005.1 Calyptomena viridis
TGCTATATCTCTAAACACACTAAAAAAACATGATATAAAAATTCCTGAAGTTGAGGATTTCGTATGCCTACACAGCTCAGTGCAGTACTGTGCATACTTCCCAGGTCAGGTCTGGGTCTTAGGGAAATACCTGTAAGTCATAACAGCATGTTACTGCAGTTTGACTGCTTCAAGCTTAAGCTATATCACCAGTGCTCATCTCTGAAACATTCTTTCCTGAATTTCTAATTTGCCATCAACAGAGCTATAAGAAGATCAAACTGCTCCATTCACTGTTACCTCTGATTTCTAATCTCAGGCAGACTTATTTTTGGTAGATGAAGAAGCTACAGCCATCACCTACAGCCATCAGTCTTCAAATTTCAGAGGACACCATCCTGAACTATTACAACTGAATGAGCCAAGATTCCTGCCCCCAGCCACTCCTGGAGTGATCTGTCATGGAAATGTAAGTCATAGCTGACTTNTGCAATGGGCTGAGAAGCATTTTTTCTGTTGTGTGGCTGTGATTCTAGTGGAATCTGAGGGTTTGAGTCAATACTATTTGCAGCTTGAATAATTTCACTGTATCAAAACTTTTCTAGAGTACTTCACANCTCAGGTAGCTGGCAACGAGATGCTGTCCCCACTCTGTATGGTGACCTCAGGCAGAAGAGCTGCATGTACATGAGTTGCAATGACTCTCATTACTGTAGCTGCTCCTACAGTATTGAAATCTCTTTTCACAAATTAGGCAGAATTTAGAAAAAGACTACAAAACCTCTCGACATTATATTTGAGAAAAGAAGAGAGTACTCACCTCCACCAAAAGCATCTCCTAAATGTAGATCATTGTCTAAAAATTAATAGGAGGAAGATGTAGAAAAGTGAGTTACACACAATGCTTGAGGGGAGTGAAATTTTAGTTTTGATAGAACATGTACAACTGAATGTTTGACAAACACCTTTTTCAGGTTAATCACACAAATTCAAATAACTTACTACATTTTTCTTGAAAAATCTAATAGAATCCAATATTTTCCTGTATACTAATTGACAAATGATATATTTTCTACTCAAAATAGGAGGATTTTTGCATGCTTTAAATGGTGTCAAAATAAATCTTATAGTTGAATCAAGATTAATACTTCTTTTATATATCTGCAGGTACATAAATAAATTTAGCTGTGTTAAAATATTAAATTGTACCTATTTTTAAAATATGCTAATTTTTTAACATTTGTGTCTGTGGCTAAAACTGGTACATGAATGTTTGACTTAAATGCAATTTATTGAACTGCAAAAACTGAATACCTATTTCAAGAACAAATACTAGGAAGCAATAAACCTATTTGGAAAGAGAGATTGAATCAACTAATTTATATAGGGGCCATGGTAACATAAAAAGTTTTGCTTTAGGCAATCTAGTGTGCCTGTCTGAGGTTGGGTGACAGTCTGTTTTCTTTTGCCTGAGTTATAAAGGTTTTAAAGTAGACAAAGGTCTGCATGTGCCTGTTACACAGTAAGTCAACAGGCTGTGACCATTGCCCAGCACTGTACACGTGTCTCGCTGTACCTGGGATGGAATTTTCCACCCAATAAACAATTTGTCTATGAGTTGAAAAAGCATAAAGAGGAACTCTGTTTCCAACTCGCAGGTTTGGATATGAGCATCTGAGTCATGTTTTAAGGAGTATATGGAATGAAGGTGAGTTCTGAAAGAAATACATTAGATAGATGTCATAACTCCAAGAATCCCTTTCTTGATCCTTATAAATGTGGAGTGTTACAATAAATCAGAAGAAAAGAGACAGCAAAATCTACCTAAATTTTTATACCAGTGCTTATTGCTATGGACAATTAGATAGATTCTCAACTAAATAAATACCTTTTTTCATTATAATTGTGTTAGAATTCCTGAAATACAGGAAAATCACCATACAGAAATCCGCCTTCTTGTGTTCTTTATATCCAGAAGGAGTAGGAAGCTGCTTTTGCACAGCATGTAGTCTCATTTGTGTAGCAAATTCAGAAATGCTTTGATGTCACCAGGAAATCTGGCAGGAAAATGATCGAATTCATACTACACAATTTGGTTTGCTTTTGTCAGGTGTTGATCCTCCTTGTGTCTGACCAGTAGAGAGTTGCCTTTCAAAAATATCTTTACCTGTCAAATGCTAACACTGTGAGAAGCAATAAATTGAAAACTGTACTCAATTTATTATCAAGGTGAATAATTCAGGTAAAATGTGGGGTTCTGCTTGAGATTTGTTGCAGAAATGCTAAAGGTGATGTGAATGAAATACAAATGGAAATGCATGTATCTGTAGGGACCATAAAAATCAGCAAAGTGTTAAAAGAGCTGACAATAAAGGTCACTGTTCCCAGTCATAAAACTGAGGAATGTGTTGTTTCTGTCAAAACCACCTGGCCTGTGTTCCAATAAGATGACAGCACAGACAACTTGTCAGCAGAGGAAAAGCAAAAGGAAAATCTAGTGCCAAAGACCGCAGCATATCACCACTTTTCCTGATCATCCACACAGAAAGTAAGTTTGTGGATGTGGTCTCTGTACTCCAAACAAGCAAAACCAGATAGAGGGCAGCAACCTGACCCAGGGTTCAGAGACACTGAAGTGAAAAATATTACGAGGCAAAATAGTACCCGATTGCTCCTAAAGGGTGTAAAAGATCTGTGCATAAACTAGCTTGTCATTTCTGATCAAGAAGAACCACAGAGACAGGATAAGAGCTCAGTAGCTGGCATCCCCTATTGCACATGATGCTCACCAGACCACCCAAGCACATAGATCTTAGTGCTATGAGCATGTGAGTTTGAGGATATGGCTGAATTCAATCAAATGCAGGATGAATGTGAGTGGGTAAAATCAAGTTATTTTGGGATTTTGTAAATAAACTTTACCTTCCATCAAATTTTGTGATAAGTTTTGTTGCGCTAGGAAGGTGCCTACTGAAGAGCTTCAACTCAGGCAGAGATGTGTGGGATAGCCAGAGGATAACTACTATGGCCTGTATAGTAGTTGGCCTCAGCTGAACAAAAATCTCAGCCAGCATCACTTCTCAATTGTACCAACTGAATGAGACAGAGGTAACCCTGACGTTAAGATGAAGCATTAGGCAGATGCTAGAACATACTATTGTATCATCTTTCTGCACTTTCCGAATGCAATAATTGATTTTCAACACTGTCTGGATTTGTGTGGAGGTTTTTTAATTAGTTTTAACTGCTTTTTTAAACTTTCTGCAGTTCTCTTCAGGTCTGAAAGAGATTCCAAAATGGTCTGTAAAATGTGGAGTTGTTCATTCCCAAGTATTAGTGAAGTGGATTTGGATAGGGCAGATAATCATTTGATGGTCATGTCTCTAAGAGATTTAGGAGCCCCTAAAAATCAAATTCCTTTCACCTGACTGAGACAGCTTCAGTTCAGATATAGGCATCCCTAAGCCACCTTTAAACATGCAAGGACAGAGTATTTCAGGCACACTTCAAGTAACTTACTTGAAATGTTTACATTAAAAAGAGAACAAATACACATTTAGTGCAGTATTTTAAAATAGACAGACACTTCTAATCTAGGCCAAATACAGATTTTCTTGGCCAAATGAAGTGAGAAGAAAGAATGCAACCATTAAAGGATATAATAGCTACCGCATTCACAAAATGCTACTCCCTGATTGTTCAAAGAGCAAGCCAGAGAATTGCATGGAAAATGTAACTGCTTTCTTGTACCTAAAGTCTTATTGCAATGTCTATCCAGAAAAAGACCTAAAGTTGTTGTATGGCCTAATGTTATCTAGCATTTTCTAATTCAAGCATTTCCTTTGATACACAGAAATTTATTTCAGTGTAGTTTAGGTGAAAAAACACTACATTGTTATAAATTGTTCCATCATAAATGCGGTTTTATTCTTGTTTGGAATTTGGGTATTTTCAACATTAACTAGTAGTGTTCATTGGAATTCATTGTTTGGCATTCTCAGGACTACAGCTAAAACCCTTTGGTTCTCTCCACTCTTCAGAATCTTGTTTCCTTTATGACACAGGTTGTTGTAGCAATTAATCCTAGACAGTATGAAGTAATTACATGGCGAGAAGAAAGAATGCCAAATTTCCTTCTGATTTTTTTCCACATCTGTTATCAAGCATCGTGAATAATTATGCAAAAAGAAAAGATAATGGGAAAAAAGTAGAAGACCAGGTAGCCATTTTTAGCAACAGTTTCCCACTGTTATACTTCTCAGAGAGTCCAGTACAGTCTGGAAAAACGTGAACATCTTCAGGAAATAAGATACTGGCCAGTCATGCTGTAAAGCCTTACTGGAAGTACTAAAGACATGTAATTGATAATTGTCAAAAAAATAATTTACATGAAGAAGCCAGCTATTATTCACACAAATTATCTTAGCTAAAGTACAGTAGCAAATATGATCAAGAATCTCACGAGACAGTTTCGTACACATACAAAATCAGTTTTATGACCCGTTATTACTTACTCAGCACAGGCCTTGTGGGTCTTCTGATCACTGTAGGCTTCCTTGTAATTATGTCATCTGTTGGATACAATGACATGCCAATAAACAATAACAGCTTCAACTTACAAAAACAGATACCTGCAAATCTAGACAGCTGCTTTCAATAAATCTTTGTTTATCACAGCAGAAGCGAAAAATGAAAGGGTGAGTTTTCAAAGCCATTTTTTTGTTGGCTTGTTTTAAAAAATTTTTTTTATGACAGAAACATTGAAATCTAACATTTTCCAGTTTTGTACATCTCTAAGTAGCAACCACTTCATATCCCATTCCTCAAGAAAAAAGACTTAAGATTTATTATTGGGTTTAAATGCCATAGTAAAATAAGGATAGGATATTTACATACCTGGGTGATCAAGGGCATCAGCTAAATCAAAATCACCTTGACCTAGAAGGAATGAGACAAGAAAAAACACTAAATCGGTGGGCAGATTTCCATGACCTCCAGACCTGAGGCTCTGGACAGAACCAGAAAACCAGTAAGAGGCAAAAGAAAAACCCATTCGAACTGGAGAAAGCTCAGAACAAGCTGTCAGCCATCATCTCTGTGCCATGCAGTCTGGAATGACTGTGAGAGATGGGCTCATTTAATTGAAAGAAGCTATTTGTTTGTGTAGTGGAAGGAGAAGCTGCTCTCTCATTTTTTCTGTATTCAGCTTCTGTGAAACACACCTTTGAAGAACATAGGTTGCCTGTTATAGGGAACAGAGCTATTGCCAGGAGACAACTGAAACGAGCATTCAGTGTAGCATTCGCAAACCAAAATCATTAGGTGAGAATTTTTAATGTCTTCATTATTATTTTACTAGCTCAGCTCCAGAGAGCAGCTTCACTGGCAAGCCTGCCTTGTGATTACTTGTAACACAAATCCACTTTCTTTTTTTAATTCTTCCTATTACATGGGCCAGAAGTGAAAGATATTAAGATATGCTTACCTAATTTAGTTTCTCTTTACCTTAAAAAAACTAAAAAGGGACAAAAAAATCCTTCCCATTCTGTATTAGGTGACAATAATGTCTTTAAATATCACAGCAGGGCAATTAGCATCATGACTTTTGAAGTTAAAAGGTAAATAAAACTAGAAAATATTTAAAATTATAAACTGAAGCAGATGACTTTGAACTGACTACCCACAGTTATTCACATGAATTTTATTTTCAACTCTACAATCTGCCACTTTCCTTTCAATACACTGCTTCCATGAAACACCTCTTTGCAGAATATAAGTCGACACATTAGTTTTCATCTGGGCTGAAACTGCATCATCCTTGTGATTGCATTCCAAACACAAGATCAGCCAACACAAACCCACAAAAAGTCAACATGTGCCATGACTTGCCTAAACAGAAAAGTATTACAAAAGCATTATTGTCAAGTATGCCTCAAGATTCTCTTGGTCTGCATCTGTTATCCATCCACAAGGCTTAATACTCAACTCTTCATTGAAGTGTTTTTCCTGAGAAATCTTGAACACTTCACAGCAAGAAAGGCATCATTGTTCAAGCAGGGAAACTGAGGAACAGTCAGAGGCTCTTCAGCACAGCTGTGCTCTGTGTTCAGCTCAGCCCCCTGATCTTGACAGGTACTGTACATCTTCATGGCATTCTTTTAATTAATCACTGTTCCTGGATAATACCTCTCGCCTGTGTCAAAGAGCTCCAAGAAAGATTAATTATCAGTGGTGAAAAACTGTGTGATCCTCAAATAACAATCAGAACAGGAGCACAAAGTAGAAATGTTTTGAGTCCCATGAGGATTTTAATGTAAGTCTGTGAACCTAATTACAGCTGGGGTCTGACGGAAGAGATAAAACAAGATTGGAATGCAAAGTAGTGAATGGCTTCTAAAGCAAATCTGTCCCTATAAAATATAATGAGGAACTTGTGTTTGGTAGGGAAAAACAGGTAACAGCATAAGCCTTTCCAAGTAATGTTATTAAAGTAACATTTCAGCTCTTATAATTTGATCTGTTGGCAGTGCATCACCTCATCCAGCCCCTTGTTCTTCCTGTGCTCTGGCCATTCAGCTAACCTTGCCAAGACCAATAGCCTTTGGATAGGGTCTTTAGATTGAGATTACCCATGAAATCAAGGAATCGTAGGATGGTTTGGGTTGGAAAGGGCCTTAAAGACCATCTAGTTCCAGCTTCCCCTGCCATGGGCAGGGACAGCTCCCACTAGACCAGGTTGCTCAGGAATTCATCCAACCTTCCAGGGATAGGGCATCCGCAGCTTCTCTGGGCAACCTGTTTCGGTAAAAAAAAAAAAGCCTTCCTAATATCTGATTCAAATCTACCCTCTTCCACTTTAAATCCATTATTAAAGTCATATTCTAAGACCCTGACAAGTTATTTTTTTAAATACAAATCCATGAAGTCTATAAACACATAAAATAGACAAGTGCCTTCATCAGGAGATATTCGCTGCCTGAACCCTGAGTGCACCACTAGCCCTTACTGGCCCTGAGCCCCTGCCAATAGGCTGTCACAGCCATGCTGCTCCCCAGCCATGGAACCATTTGATCTCCATGCAGACCCCTACCAGCAGGCTGACATCCTGTCATTGCCTTGGCTCATATGGTCAAATTATATGTTTCCAAAGCATTTCTTCAGTGCCATTAGTATAAGTAACTTTAGAATGACTGTCCTTTGATTTTGTCCTCTGGTTAAACCCTCATTCTTGATCGACATCCTGAGTGCTGGAGGAGGCTGTCTGACCTGAGCCCTACTGCCACAACATACTGCTGTAAGGGCTGAAGCCATTTCTTGTTGGAGGCAGTCATGACAAATAATTTTGTAACCATAAGCAGAACAAGAGTCATCAGAAATAATTTTGTAAAACCAAAGACCTGTCGGCAAAACCAACTTCTTTGTTACAGGTCCTGACATGCAGGAAATAACAGTATGGAAAACAACTACTGAGGTCCTAATGCTGTAAAGAGAATGTGGCAAAATCGTCTTGTGAAGGAAGACTATGGAAAACTCCAGGTACAGTATTTCTTTGAAGTTAGGCAAAAATAAAAATGAGAAGTGGAATCTAATCAGTTACAGAATTCAAGCAACATGATGCAGAAGCTTTCAATTGCTTGAGAATTGAAGCAAAACAACAGACTGAAACAGTTACCAACATCTGCCCTTCTCCTGGATAATACCAACATTTCCTATCCTGTTGTATGTCTATTCTGTTATCAAAATGCTGAGAAAAGTCAAAAGGTGTTATTTTGAGACTGCAAGAGAGAAATAGAAGAAAATAACATAAATTTTAAGAAAAGAAAAAAGAAGACTGAAAATTTCCTGCAGAAATTATTCACATTGATTTTTTAAAAATTATTTCTGACAATAAACCAAGCAATAAAAAGAAATATACATCAACACAAAATGACTTCTCAGGAATAAGATAGGAATTCATACTGAAGTCTCTTTGGCTGTGTAAATATAAAGCTTGACAGATGGGCAGTTTGTACATGGACATCTGTGCAGCATGGTAAGTGATATTGCAATAAAGCAAAAGTTTGCTTAGATGTCCATTCCAACTTCCTCCAATAATAACATCGAATGACCACAAGGTCACAATTTTGTGGAGCAGAATTTTCAGTGCTCATTACTATTTCTGAGACTGTACCTAGAAATTTTAAGAATCTCATTTTGGAGGATAACAGATGGTTGAATTGCTGAACAGTCCAAACTTCATCCTCAAAATGGTGCATCTAAGAACAAAACCACATTAGAGACTCAAAATATTTACTCAATAGAAACTGCAATCTCTTCAGAGAACTTTGAAGACAAATAACAAGGAAAATAAATTAGTGAAGCTTCTCCACAGAGCAAACAGTCTGAAAGTAATTCTCCATATATAAAAATTACCTTTTTAAAATTTTTATCAGCTTCCATAACAGAAACAGCTGGAAATATACTAATGAAAAGGAGAATGAAAGGAACTTTTCTGGGGCATAAACAGCTTTGTTCCTTTAAGGTTTTTCATTTTGTTGGGGTTTTTCTTTTTGTTTTTTGCTGTTTCTTTTGTTGGTTGAATAAAGTTATGAAACCTGAATAGTTATTACCTCAGAGTTATCTCTGTTATTACTGCTTTGGGCTAGTATGCTATTTCTTGGCATCACTTATAACCTTTCTTCTGGGAGTATGCCTGTTCTGACAATAAAATGACTGTAATACTGGTTTTTATTGGGTGGTCCTCCATGATTCATAACAGCAAATTTGAAAAAATGATTATAAGCTCCTGCCTAAGAATACAAAATTGTTCTTATCTGCAAATGAGAAAATGCAAAGCTAAGGCAAGCCTTCCAGATGGATACATGGATTGTATTGGGAAAGGTCCTATTTTATTTATGCTTATGCTAGCTGCTCAAACATAATGAACTATACTAACAGCAGGAATTTTGCTGGCACTGCCAATCTTCTTCGGGATTAACTCCCTCATCCCCACCCAAGACATGTGGTAGTAAAAAACTGAAGTGTAGACCCAGCCTAACCTTTTTAATATCATGTGGTAATATGGAGACTATTATGGTTGCTGTTTGCCACAGAGATGTTGAGACAGCTTTAAGTAATTTCCCTCGAATATAAGACACATACGCTGATGCATCATGGCCCTGAGGTCATCTTACCCTACCAAGGCTGTCAGTCCCCCACAATGTCATGTCCTCAGGCACATGTGCATTTAATGTTCACAAACTTTTGGCCATATTAGTTTTCTGAAAATGTGACCCAAATATCCAGTCACTAAAATGCAGACAGTAGCATCTTTTGTCTATGGTTTAATTTGTTACCTAAATGTTAGATGGTTCCATCACCCTTTAACTATGTAGCTGTTTGATCACAAAGGTCTGAGGTCCCACAGTGTTTGAGGACTATTTACAAGGAACAAGACTGGATTCTGCAGGTGAGTGTTACTGGTGCGTCATTACAATTGTGGTCAGAAGTTTTTTGATGAAAGGCTCCTCAATTTTTAATCTCCATAAGTAGGCTCAGTCCTGCACTGGATCCATATCAACAGAGTTTGTGGCCCTTTAAATGATGCATATTTACATAAGACAGCATGAATATTGCTAAGTGAGAATCAGGTTGTGACAAATGAAATTAACTTCTCAGGCTTTTAATATGAAGAGTCTAGTATCAAAAATGAAGAGGAAATCCATGAGAAATTGTGTTTGCATGTGTTTATACATGTTTGTGGACATATATATATATAATGCATATATGAACATGTGTTAGAAAAATAATTTTATTAATATGACTAAATTAATATGACTAAATTGGTCTTGAGGGCATTACTAGCAATCATGTGATTGGTATGAGATTACCTGTGTTACAAATAAATTAAAAGAAAATAATTTCAAATTGTGAGCTAGATAGAAAGGGAACATAAGTTGATTTTCTGGTATTTAAAGACATGAACAAGTATGAATTCTTCAGCGTAATTAAAAAAAGAATTGTTTTGTGAATGCAGTGAGCTTAAAACACTGTGAAGCTGGCAGAGACTGAGTAAGAAGTGGATGATTCAAAAATGAGAAAAAAAATTTCTAAAACGGAACAATATGTTACCAAAATCACTCATGAGACCCATTTTATATTCTTTTTAGCTGAAATGGTAAGTTATTCTTTGCACAGACCATTTCTGGTTACAATACAATCATGAGAGCTATTTCCTCTGTAATGAAAAACTGGAATGGATTTTCCCATGCATGATTCAGAATATTCCCATTTACTGATCCAATTTTATTCAGGAAGCAATTAAATTTGTTTAAAGGAAATTACTCATTTAAGAAAAGTTGTGGGAGAACATAAAAGTTTACACCCCAGAGTGGACACTGGGGACAAAATCTCAATTAGCAGGTATTATTTCTTTCATGTAATACCTTCATGATCCATATTTCCTGATGAGTTTACTGTAGCTTGTTTTTCCTTCATGGCCCTTGATTTTCATAAACAAGGATCGCTGGGGTGGAAAATGAGTATGCTTTAAAATCTGTAATTAACATCTAAAGTCCAGTATATAGACCACAACCTGATTATTGGCTTCATGTCTTTTGCTGGACCACTTCTGGTTATAGTTTGAATTCCAGGGGAATGAAAAGGACTGTCTCACTTATGTAAACAAAAACACATTTAAATAATTACCAGCAAGTAAGATATACTAATAAAGCAAAAGTGGCAGTGCTTTAGCTTTGTGAGGCATGGTTTCATCATATAGGAAAGAAAATCTTCTATAATATCTGCTTTGCTATAGACAGTCAACAACTGTTCAAAGGTAGATGACATTCTTTATGACCTGATATGCCTTGCGTACATAAAATAAAACATTTCATTTTCTGTTTTTTCCTGAGAGTGCAGAAGAAGCTGGTGTGTGTTGTAAAATTACAGACAGAGCAAAAGAGTTGAGATCTCCCATGAAGAAACACCACACATCTGCACACCTTAAACTCAGAATTTCAGCTTTTTGTCACAAGAAAGCAGAGCTTAGGCCATGGTGTTGGCTCTTCAGCCAAAGCTTCTCTCTGTCACTGTGTGGTTCACGAAGCTGCCTGTGCTTTTCAGCCACTTGGTCTGAGAGTCTCAGGCTTAACGATGGTTATATTACATGAGAACTGTACCCAAACAAGAGACCTATGTGAGTGTTCCTACTGAAACCCTTAGTGTGGCACAGACAACAGCTGTGCTGGGCTCTCTGAATGACCACTCATTACCTAAATACTAGCTGGCTAATCTCCACTTTCCTGAGTGGGTAATTTGGAGACAACAGAGAGAACTGAAGATAACATGGATAGGCAGGGAGATGCCAGGCTTTGCTGTTTCTCTTGCTCACAGAGTATCTTTTAATGTGCCTCTTCCCACCTTCATACTGGCAAAATACAAGCAAAATATCTCTAGATCTTCAATATGGGTAGTGCAGTTCTCAGTAGTGCTATGCTGTAGCTTAACATCAAGTTGAATCTGTGTCAGGAATTCTATGTCCCCTGAAGTCACAGTAGCCCATCAGCATAGTTATCTATACTGTTTCCAAGGGGTTAGTAATATTGCCAAATTGAAATGGATGTTCAGGGCGTTTCATATAGATTCTTTGCTTGTGTGTGTAAGATGCAAGATAACAATGACGCAAGGTCTGCCTCTTCTCTCTTTCATGCCATTAAGAACATGTTTTCCAGAAAAGAATGATGCTGGAAAGAGCAATAAGCAAGCAGGTCTGTTCAGCAACAAAATATTTGCAGATTCACTGCAAAATCTTTGCAGAGTGAATGAGAAATTCAATTGGGCTCCCTTCTCACAGCTGAGGAAGCCTCTGCATGTGCCACCCCAGTGCACAGAAAAGCCTCTTGGAATGACCCCAGACCGAGGGTGATGGAGCATCAGTTTGCATCTGAATTCCAAAGTAGGCCTCTTGGAAGAGGATCTGGCAGCTTAGCCTTCCAGAGAGAACAAAAATCAAGAGCCTTGTCATGCAGAATGCTGTGCATACCTGGGTTGGATTTCTGAACAAAGTCAGCCTTCTTTCTGTTACCATCATGATGAGGAAACAAAATGGTCTGTATGACCTTCGCGAATAGAAATATCTGGCTCGTCTCTCAGCTTTGGCTCCCTGCAGACAGTAACCTGCAGGATGGAGCTGCAGTTTTGATGCAATATAGATTGTGATTCTGGAGCCTTTGTTGCTGTTAACTCAGGACTGTTCCTGGTGTGGAGTGTATACCCCTGGGTCCTTTACCACTGGTGTTATAAGACCTGGGATATAAGGAAGGAAAGCTGGGATGTAAGGAAGGACTTTGCTTCAATTTTTCTGCTAATCTTAGTGCCTGCTCTGGCCTTTGTTGTCATTTAATATGGAGCATTGTCGCCCTTTGAATATACATTCTGTGATTTTACTTTCTACATAAATTCCTCAAGAATTGAAAATCTATTGATTACAGGCAAAGCTTATTCAATAGAATTGGGACTGTTATATTTTCATAACCCATCCAAACCCTTTCTTTCATCTGATATGGTGTGTTTGCCTTCATGAGGTATTGTACTACAGATCAGATTCATAGATGTCAGCCTATGGAAATGTTGGAAAACTCTAATCAAAACAATCTGAATCTCCCTCCCCCTAACTGTGAGGCAAAATGCCTATTTTTATTGATTGCTAATCTTGAAAGAATTCTGACAGCTTGTTTATTTATTACGCTTAATGGGTTGGAAAGGAATTGACAATTGCTGATTCAAATGAGTTAAAAATACATACTGAAAATGGGCAGGTTGTGCACTGATGCCAGGCTTGCAATGTGGCAACCACATTTAAAAAGTGAACCTGAGAATCTGAGTAATTGTATGATTTTTTTCTCTTCCCAAGCTCTGATATTGCAACAGCTCTGCCGTTGTTAATGTTTCAACCAGTTCAGGTATGTCAGTTTATCAAACTGCAGTCACGCCCTTGGATGATAGCACTGACATGCCTACAGATAACTGCAGTTCTGGTATTAGGAGTGAAATACTTTAGGTGGTCAGCAGAAGAGAATTTGTTGTCTGATACTTCCCTGCTGATTCCATGAGTGCTTTGGCACATACACAGGGATGTCACACAGACCAACAGTGAGGACTGGAGCTAGACAGAGCAGTAAGAAAAGCAGGACTGTGTTTTTCATCTCTCCTATTCTGTCTTTTAACTCCAGTGAAAACTGCGTTATGATTTATAGAACTGAGTCACACAGTGTCTCAAATTCAAACAGGTCTGTAATTTTCTCCCCATAAAGTGCCCGGCTAATTAGCTGAGAATACAATTTTTGAATACAATTTTACAAAGTTTTGAGTCATAAACTTTGTAAGCCTTAGCTGAACAGTGGTACATGGCTTACTGGCTAGCAATAAATGCTGTTAGCTTTACCTGATGGAGTAAAATTAATCATTAGTCTTTTCACCATTTTCATTACTAAGTAAACATTTGATCTATTAGTTGACCTTAAAGACCATGGATATATAGATTAAGTCTATATTGGGAATCTGAGGAGCATTCTGAGCAGTCAAGTCTGAGTGAGAGTCTCAGCTGCTTTCCAGGTCCATTTAGGAGAGAGCCCTCAGGTTGCACTGCTTCCCCACCACAGGTGTGCACACAGGTTTATGGCCCAAATGAGAGCTACGCTATGTTTCAAACAAATGCATGATCCCAGTTATTAGGGGGCTAGGAACTTAATTGTGTCTCAGCACAGCCTAAGTGGGCAATATAGACGCAGCCAAACCTGGATTACCACTGGTCAGCCCAGCTACAGTAACTGATGTGAGATGTTAGCATGGATTTCAGCGGAAGGAGTTTCTGTGAAGTTAATTTAATTTGTATTGCGCTAAGAACCACTCAGACAATGAGTTGTGCCAGCTCAGCTTACATGGGAGCCTTCACGCAAACTGCCTAAGTCTGGAAATTATGAAAGCCAAAGTGGCTAAAAAATGGAAGAGTGCACTGAGGACATAAATTTCAGAACTGTATGGGGGTCTCACTTTCCTTGCACAATATGGTCCTTATTTATGCTGTGTTTCTGTTGAGATGTGTCATCAGGGTAATCTAGCCAACTAACTGAAGATAGCTGGACATAAAGGAAATGCTAGATGGTAAGAGGAATAATGTCATCTCATCTGGCCATGGTGGTCCAGTAGTTTCTAGAAGTTATCACAGATGGTTACACCTTAGAAAAGAATTAAGATGTGTATAAAAAGGTGAACCATGCCATAGACATTCTTATCATAAGGATGTAGACCAGCTTGTTACCAGCATGGCCAAGCCTTTCTCATATCATGTCTTGATTGGAACTGAGAAGTGGTTCCTGTAAATGTTCCTTGAAACATGGTGAACACTTTGATGATAAAATTCAATGTATGTTGCTGTAGACTTAAAACAATTAATTTTGTTTGTCAAAGTGGATTAAATAGTTTCCAGAGTCATAAGACTGTGCCCAAAGCCCACAGAAACTTTCAGCAATGACTTCTTCCCTAAAGCAGGGGCTGAACTGGCTCTAAATTAACACATGTATAAATCAAGAATGATTAGGCTGACTACCCTTGTAATTAAAAAGGTAGAGTGTATGGAAATTAACTTGCCCATACTCAGATTGTTTGAACAGAAATATTCCACATCAGACAGTCCTCCAGAACAAGAAAATCTGCATGCCAGAGAAGAGACACTGCATGAATCATCACTGCTCACAGCACATTACATGCAGGCCAGCACAGTCCTCCTGGTCTGTTCTTTCTATGGAATGTTACTTGCTGAAGACCTCTAAATAATTTTTTAAAATCAAACTATTGCACTAAGTTAAGACAAACTTTTTTTCATTGCCCATTACTTCAATATCTCCTAGAGACTCCGTTTAAATCAGGGGTGGTGGGAGGATCAGCAGCTATTCTGGAACTAGTGATTAATGATTGGTTTCTTCCTGCAGCCAAACAGTGCACTACAAGTTTCTGAAGTAATACACAAAAAAGAAAAAGTTACAAGTACATGGCAGATACACAAAAGGATGATCCTGTTTGATTTGACATCAAGAAAAGTTTAACAGAATATTTTGCTAAAAGAAGCTCTGTTTGAATACAATAAAATGACTCACTATGAAAGGGTTACATTTTCACAACTGCTATTTATTCATCAAAAATATATACAAAATGTATTCAATTCTTAGCTAATCCTGCATGAAAAAAGTATGCTTGTGTGTGGAATGCATTGACTAAGGTTAATAAATTATTAATTTATAATTATTAAAGTGTATGCACCAATATAAAAGCATGAGGATCTTTAAACTGAATCAGAATTTGTTTTTACCAAAAAAACCTAATATGTTTCAAGATACCAATAACCAAGAAAAGCTTTAAAACATGAAGTGTGTATTTGACTAAGGATCTCTTTGGAAACTCTAAGTTCCCCTGGAAGCTCTCATTTTACAGCTTCCATTTATAAAGTTTATACTCAAGTCTAAGCTTGTGAATAATTTTATGGGAGCAACACTAAAGAGAAAATAAGAAATTATAACAAACAAACTCCAACTAGCATGGCTATTATGAGCAATCATTGAAGAGGTATATGTCTCTTTAGAAACTGCAGAGATACTTCTGTAAACACTACTAAATGTTTCTCATGAATCAGTAGCAACAACAACAACAGCAAAGCCAGCAAGCATTTCCAAATAAACAAACATATTTGGTTTACGGGTTAGGATTTAAGCTTTGGTTTTGGTGGGTTTTTTTCATTTTTAAAAATCACACATTAGAAATAAGCCAAGGCAAAGGTCACTTACCTTTAACATGGACTAGAAGGAAGCCAAAGCACAAAAGAAAAATGCTTCTGAATTTCTCCATACTCTTCTATGCAGTGCCTTGATTGCACCAGTGGTTTTTTCAACAAGTGATGATGTTGCAACTGCAGTGCCAAGGTTTGAGGGACACACTTGGAATCACCTGCTCTGTCCAAAGATGTCTCTCACCATCACATCCAAGCAATGCAGAAGGGAGAGAAGTCCCTGAAATCCCCTTTGTGTACAAGACAAGTAACAAAAGCAAACACCCCTGATAGGGCCAAGCTGTGAGCAGCAGCTTAGGTGCCACATGTGCTCCAAGAAATCTATTTATTGCCCAGGCAGGAGACATGGAGAGCTGGGGAAGCAGTGGCAGCACCCAATGAGGAGGGAGCCAGAGCACTCTGAATCCACCTCCTTCCCAAAGGGTAAACCAACCTGTTTGACATCCTTGCCTTCAAAGTAGGGTGTGGTGCTGTGGGAGCTCAAGTAGCTTGTGAGAGGAGAAAATCCTCCTCTGAATCGTGCTTGAAAGAATCATTCAGCCATACTCTATCCTCCAAGGACCACTTCCTTGCTTGGTTCTTGGCTGACCAGTAATTGCTCATAAAGGCAATCCTGTCAGTCTTAACCCCTAACTCAGGCCACCATATTAGGGAAATGGAGGCCAAGAATCTGCTTTGAAGAGACTTGGGAATTGGCCGCAGAGAGACGACAAAAATATCTAATTTTATAAACTTAAAATGTGATGCCAGACTACTGAACTGAAGCCTATTCAGCTCCCCAGTGGATGCTTATCTTTACAAGGTAAACACTGCCATCATGATTTTTTCCATTGATCTAGTTTTGGTTTTCTTTAATTATAAATGTCTATGCATATCCTACATGGAGATAGATGTCAGATAGTGCCGAGTGACAATACAAAGCTTTGGAAAATGAACAAAATTAATACATCTATTTATACATGGACATACTTTAAAATCACTGATGTGATTAAATACAAGTTTGTTATAGTCTCTCCCTAGCAAAGACACATGCCAGCACTCTTGTCCTTTGAACTGGATTGCAGCCATCACACTGGTGTTGTGGCCGGTTCATTCAGGGGTCAGAAGATAATGATGAGAAGGCTTGACTCCAAGGCCACACACTGGTACCTGGCACCAGCAAGGAAACTGGTCTGCATCCTCCCTTGTGCTGGAGGGTAAGCTGCAGGGGGTTTTGTCAGTGCTGTTTTGTCTAGGGCAACGAATAGCTCAGGATTCTGCTGCCATGAATGGCCAATATGAACACTTGTGGTGTTCCTGGGTGACTCACTCTGATGTGGGTACAGGCTTCCCTCAGTTGCATTCCCTTTGAGTTACCTAGAACATAAAACTGAACTCATGCTTTCACGCTAACTACAAAAGCCAGATGCGACGACATAAGCTGGACTGATAGAACCCGGTGATATTGGATCTTCAAGGAACTTGATGTTCAAGTAGGTCAACTCCTCCCACCTGAATATGAACCAGCAGAATGGTTTATAAAGGCCTGGCTTATTGTATCACATGGTTTAACCTTTTTTAAGCAACTGATAGAAGCCTTAAAGTTCAATGTGTATACCATCATTCTCCATGTCTGGGCCAATTGATCAATTTCCAAAGAGTTAAGGACATATAGGTTGAACAGGTGACATCAGCCAGTCATAACAAGAACTATACCATGAAACGAACAATCCCATAAATCCACTATTTATTTGTTTTCAAGAATATCAAAAGCAGGCCCGCATGTGTAATCTTCATATCAGTGTTGAATTTGCCTGAAAAGAACAGAAAAGTTAGCAAGGCTATTTATTAGTCCTAGGCAAGTCCAAGCAGCTCAGATATGTTCAGTAGCTTTACTTCAAAACAGTTGCTGTTGTAAGTGAAGTCTTCCCAAAATGCATTGTCTCACCTGAAAGTGATACGTGTTTATTGTGATATTTAACATTTTCAGATGAAGTTTAGTCTCATCTAGTTCTTCTGAAGCCATCTACTGCTCTGCTTAGCTAAGTAAAAACAGTACAAAGGCAGCATACAAAGGAGTGGACCTAGTGTAGGAATCAGGATGTCCTGAATACTTACCCTATTTCTGTTCTTAGGGGCATTAGAGGAACTCATTAATTTCAGTTCTGTCAAAAATGTGCAACTCCTTGCCCAAGATAGCAAATAAAAAAATATTATATGTATTAAAAAAAAAAATGGCTTTGCACTGGAGCATAAATTGCAGTTTTAATACTTTGAGAAATCATTGACCCATCTTTTTCAGTTCAAAGGTGAAAAAAATTTCTGCTTACTATTCATCTGACAAGATGGACAAATTGCCTTTTCTTTTTTTTTAATTTGTTCTTTCAAGGTAGCCCCCAGTATTTTAGAAATGGCAAATGGGGGTACAAAAGAGTCAGTGTATCTGTCTATTCTCCACAACACATACTTTTAGCCCATCAGTCATCTCTTAAATGAGAGAAGCTAAAAGGGAAAAAGAGGACAGTCACAACTCATCGCATTGGCAGCCCCATCCTTCCTGTGGGCAGAGGCTAGACATTGCTCTCTTTGGCATGGGTAACCTGCTGTATGTGTCTGCTGGAGATGAAAGAACTGAATTATACACCAGAACTACTTGGGAAAGCCACTAATATCCTACGCTACTCATCTTTTGTCATAAGAACGGAACTATTTTAATTAAAATATTGAAGCATCCGGTAATATTAGACATTAATTTAAATGTAAACCAAACACACAAGTGAATTGGTGATACAATTTCTTGTCAACAGAAGAATACAATTACTACGCACTAGCTAAAACTTAAATGGTTTTTCACAAGAAGATGGAGGAACATGTATTTTAGTACTTTATTTTTGTTCTTCTTAAAGTACTCTAAATGCAGAGAATTGAAAAAAAATGTATTTTTGCTCCATTCAAGTCCTTTTTCTATTCCTAATAATATTTTCACTTCCTTTCAAATGTGTCTTTTACATTTTTGTAACAGAAAAGAGCAAAAAATTTTCAGTTTATGAAAAGCTTAAAGTTTGTTTCATAATCTTGTCAAGTGAAAAACACACACAGAATAGTATGGTTTAGGTGGCAGCCTAAAAGTAATTTGTGAAAAAAAGCACAGAAATTTGTCATTGAGACCATAATTCACCCCAAGGTACACTGAAACCCAAGTGCACTAAAATGTTTTTCTTAGCATTCAAGATTTGGCGCACACATTGAAATGAGATGAAAAAATAAGAGCTACAGTAAAAAGCTGCCAAATTCATGCTTAAGAATTGTCTGCTTTCACTTCCACAGCCCAGTTAATCTGTTTGGATAAGTACTTGAAATGGACATCATATTTGAAAACCATCAAAATATTTTTAAAGCAGTCTTTTCCACTGACAGATGAACTAAACTGCCAACACATCTACTCTGTAGAAGCAACAGTGACATATTATTCTAGAAGAAGATCCCGCTTTGATTATTTTTCCTCCTATTACTGATGGTAACTCCTCCTTGTCCTCAAAGGAGATAGCCTGGAGAAAACATGGAACTGAAGAAGTGTGCCACAGAAATGGAACAGAGCTCTTTGTTGCCATCTGTTTTAACTCAGTTTAATAGTAAAGGCACTTCACCAGGGTTAACTTGCAGTTTGGGCCTAGAAAGGATAATATTTTTTCATTCCACTGTCTGATTGATACCTGTATAAAAATTAGAATGTTAATTCCCAAATTCGGATTTGGAAGTTACTCACTGCTCATAAGACCATGATGGACAGCAGCTGATCTGTGGGAGATGACCATAAAACCACTCCAACAGAGTGATGAATACTTGTTAACTGATAACATTTACTGTCCTAATGAATGGGAGAATTAATAAATTAGAATATTTAGCCAAGTAACATAATGGCAGTTGAATGAGGAAGAAAGAAGATCAAAGTCTCCATGTGTAGTGAGGCAAACAGCAATCTAGCAATTAATACTCCAATAACTGCAAGTGAACTGCTACATTTTATCCATAGGTAAGTAACAGAAACCCTCAAACTGGCAGCTTCTCACAAGGAACAGCCTGAAATTTCAAGCCTTTAACCTGTTCTTTCTAGGTGGCAGCAGCGAGTCTTTCTTCCTTCTACAACTCCAGCCTGTGAATCCACAATTGGACGAAATCAGAGATGAGAAATGTTGAAATCAGCATTACAACAGCCATTACCTCCAAACATCATCTTTAGGTTTGTCTGCTTTGTGTAGTATAGCTGGCCCCTATTCGTGATATGTGGACGAGGAACACTCAACACTGTTAAGTTTGCCCATATTTGCCTATACTTAGTTTGCCTATACTAAGCCTCCTATTGCTGTCCATATTTTCAGTAGATTCTGTGTTACCAAATCTTCTTCAAAAGCCATGCCTGTCCACACAGACAGATGTCTTCTCTGCACTTTTCGCTGGTAAGCACTCTGTGAAAGCAGCTCAAAGCTTTATTGCTACTGGCATACTTCCTTCTAAAACGATTAAAATGTCTGTAAGAAATAAATCTGAACTGCTGATGGAGCAGGAAGACAAACTATTTGAAGGTTCCTTCTCTAGTTGAGCACCAAAAGTTTTGTATTTTTAGAATTA
>WEIV01021237.1:2143-25742 GCA_013390005.1 Calyptomena viridis
TATATATATATATATACGATATTCTGCTACAAATTCAAACTCTCTGAAATCACAGAGGCAAAAGAAACTCTTGGAGTCGAGCATGGTCTGAATACATTGAAGAATTACTCTAAGTAGAAAGGGCAAGTATGTCTTTAAAATGGTGCAAAAGCAAGCAGGAGGAAAAAGAGGGCAGGGGAGAGTGAAGGCCATTCTCTACAGTGATATGATAAGAAAGCACATCAGAAGAAGAAAATTATGTCAAGCCATACAAGTAAATGAAATACTTAAAATTAAACAAAATATTTAGGTCTAGAAGACTAACACAGGCAAGAAAAATAGATATAATGATTCTATAATTAATTGTGTCCAATGTATTTGCCAAGTGATCTCTTTTCTTCCTTGGGATTTCTGAAGACTTCTCAGTGCTACTGCATTTAGTCTACAGTGTCATTTGTAATAATTTCTCATTCCCATCTAATTGCCACACAATAGAGCTTTTTCCAAGCACTGCTTGATAATTAGCCACTGAAGAGCGCAGGAGGCTTCCCCATCCCAGGCACACATGAAAGGTGAGAAGGTAAACCCTTATGAGAAAAGAAGTGGTTTCATTATTTAAAACAGCAAGAGATTTCTCAGGTAAGAGCTCTTCTCTTGTTCCTCTCAAACTCACCAGCAGAGTGATTTCCCACCTAACACACCATGTTTCTACGTATGAAGCAAATTACTTAAACGCAGCAGTGGATGCCGAATTTGGTTGGTTCAGTTGTTGGATGAAATATTAAGTACAGCCTAGCATCTGAGAGTTCACCAGTAAGCAATGTGTCAATAAATTAGTTATCCTAGGAGTCCTTGTCTTCCCTTTCGTTAGTAAGATCTGACTGATGATGGCTTTCTGATGTTGTTTACCATGGAGAAGGCAGACCTTGATAGAATAAAGCCAGCAAGAGGGGGCTGAAGGAGCTCAGAGGAGGGCAGCATCTACAGCCAGAGGAAGCTCCCTGTTTGGTCAGAGATTTAAAAGACAAACAGGGAGAGAAGGGATGTCAGTCTATCAGGTGGAGAAGAGGCAGGCATGAGTCTCCAAGTAACACTGTGTAGACACATTATCCAGGAGCACTAAGTATTCTTCTGTGTGGCTTGTACTTTAGTCTGGCACCCTCACCCTCTCCTCACCCATCTTTCAGCCCACACAGTACCACTATCTTGTGGACATCAATGAGACAACCAGATTGAAGGGGCATGGACTGGAAGCTTTACCTATGAGGTGAAAATCAACCCAGCAAAGCAGTGAAAGAGAGCAAGAGCAGGCTTGGGTATTCTCAAAAAGAGTCTTGCCACTCCAAGGTGAGCATGCTGCAGTGAAATACCTCCTATATCTGCAGAAAATAATTTCTAAGTTTTTAACCATAAAATTAGTTGGAAAAATTACTGTTTCATAGACATCCCTGTGATTCCAAGGGGCCAGAGAAACACAGTGGGCATCAGAAGAAAGTGCTTTATGCTCTTACCTCTTCCTCCTTTCTTAAAGAAAGGACCCCATTTTTGCAGCACTAAAACCTTAAAGATACTTTGTGCAGTTTACTACAGGATTGCAAAATTATGAGCTGCTAGTTATAGCGATGGTCTCAGGCAAATTGGTACAACCACCTTCACAGATTTTCTTTCATTGATGTCAGTAGTTAACTTCTCTATTCCCTTGGTCATTGTGAAACAACTACTGTGATCTGTGGTCAGCATATCCGCCTCACCTATTCATACATTTAAGTGTCCTGTGCTGGTTAACGCTTTTTGGTAATAACAACATATTAAGGTTGATCTAAATCTCCTGGAAATCAGAGGAGTTCTTAGAAAATGTGTGGTAGAGCAACAAAACTCCTCAGCAACCAAATGAGTAAAAATATCAAGAAAGGACAGTATAGCTGTGACATGAAAACTAACACTTCACTACCATAATATTACAGATTTAAATCCTGTTAGAATTTTTCTCTCAATCTCAAATGCTCTGAGTTCGGGTGCTCTGTGCCTTCTTTCCCTCCTTCCTCCCTGCTTCTCTCCAGGGATCAGCTCCAGGAGGCCGGAGGTCTGTGCAGTCATGGCTGTCACCTGCAGGACAGGGGGAGGGTGAAAAGGCAGTGAAGAGGGGGCAGTGGCACCACACCACTATGCACAGCCAGGCCAATTTTAGGAAGGAGGGGAAGGCATCACAGGAAAGTGGAGAATACAAAAAGCGTGAGAGAGAGAGATATCCCATCTCTCTCTCTTGGATTAGCTGCTGGTGCATAATCGACTCTGTGCAGTGGAGCATGTCCCATTGCCCCCTTCGCACACCTCTCAATCCCATCCTCTTTGCCACACAGCCCCGTGCCCAGCTCTGCCACCTAGTTGCCATCTCATGCAGTCTTTTCTGCAGCTCCCAGGAGGTCCCAACTCGCTCCCAACTCTGGGCCAGCGTGTACCACGATCCAGTATCAGAGCATTGCCCCTACAGTGCACCATGAACCTGTATCATTTCCCTGCAGACTGCTGTCACCACCGGAACCCACCTCGGGCCCTCACAGAGGCACCATCTGCAAAGGAGCTTCTTTTCCCTCGCTGCACATGGGGGAATGGTGAGATCATTCCCCCTGCATTGCCTGTGGAAGCACCCCGGACGCCCCACCATTGTCGCGGCCACCATTGTTGTGGCCACAGGACCCCTCACTGGGTCACAGATCCCCCTTTGTCTCCCAAGGCCGTGCTGGTGCCTCCTGCTGGCCAGACTGAGAACTACCCTGAATGGGAGAGGTGCTCTCTGAGTGAGAGTTCTGGTTGTTCTTGAGTTCTTGTGTTCTCTGTTTTATCACACACACACACCCCCACATATATATATACACACACACATATATATATATATACACACACACACACACACACACACATATATATATACATACATACATACATACATATATATATACACATATATTCATATTTATTATATATATTTTTTTTTAATAAAAGAGCTGTTGTTCCTTTTTCTGTATTTCTATATTTTGGGCAGAGTCTCTTGATTTCAAATTTAAATAGTACAATTGTCTTAAAACCAAGACACATAAACTTATAGGATTACTATTCCTAGATGGCTTTCCTATCTGGCTGTTAAGATAACAAAATTAAAGGTGAGTAGAGGTGGGTGTCACGCCCTAGCAGCCATATAGATATAAAAATACAAATTTTCTCCCTGCTATAGATGGGTATTAAATTCTAATTTATTATAATAAAGCACCACCAAAGCCAAGCATTTAAGAATGAAAATGTATATAACATAATGGCTGCAATATTTTTATGTAACCCAACTTTATTGATTGAGCTGTCAGAAATATGAAAACATTCATTAATGGTAGAGGTAACTGGACCAATCTTCAAAATGCAAATTATCAAAACAAAATCACTCCAGTTCAGCAAAATTCATGGGTTTACACCAGGTTAAAAAAGAGAGAAACATTCCTATATCTAATGTTACCCTCTAGATAACACCATTTCATGCACTGATTCCTGCCAAAAGCTCAGTGCTTTCATTTGAACTGCAGTACACTTTCCAGACACATCTGAGATTAACCCTTCAAGCAATGAGGAAATTAAGACTCCATTATGTCCCTAGATATTTTGCTTGAAGGTTAATTAAAATTTAAGAACAGCATGGAACATTTCTCCTTTATATTGGCTGTGCTTCTCCTTGCCAGATTATTTCTATATGGTGTATTTGATTTCATTAATAGATTGAGGAGAATATACTATGCCTCCAGCAACCGCTCCAAGCAGTTTTGTGAGGAAATGGTTTCCTAGTTTCCATAATCACCCTCAAAATGTTTCATTGCAGTATAATAAGCATGAACAGCAATCCATCATTAAACACCAAAGATGTTCTCAGCCTGATCACAAGGATCAGTATTTGGAAATAGATGGTGCTTGTAATTTCAGTCTCCACTCTCTAATGAGGAGGTTGTAGAGGAGAGGGACAGTTATCAGACATATGGAGATAAGCAGATTGAAAATAATCAGCCATATTTGCAGAAGCAAAATTAGGATTTGGGGATCATTTCCTAAGTGGGTAAGAAAAGTATGTGAGGTAAGTAAAATAGTTTATATGACTAAAATAATTGCCTTTTCACAAATACAGTATGGTTAAGGAATGTTCCTTCTCAGGACATTTGTCTTGGCTAGCTCTTATTTCTACAGGGAGCACTAGTGTCTCCAGGCACTTGCCCAATATTACTGGTGAGGTAGATTCCACGCACTACATCCTACATCTACTAAGACAGTAAACTTAAATTCTGGTACACCAACAACACCTACTCTCAAAAATCCCTGATATGCTTTGGTAAAGCCCCTAGCTGGCTTAAAATGTGACCTTAGTGTGAGCTGTAGATTTTGGTGGACATGATTTTTAAGAGCAGCTGGACCAGTGGGTTGCAGATCTTGGGAGAGTTTCCAGCCCAGCCCAGTGGAGCTGAATCAGGTCAGTTCCAAGGGCCAGGGTGATCCCTTCACAGCCCCACCAAGCCAGGTGGCTGCCATTCCCCCTTCCACATGACAAATGAAATAATATTAAATATGGGTTGCAAACCTATCCCTGGAGACCTCAGCTAGAAATAGTCAGCTGGATGATGTGCCAATAGGACTAACTTTCTCGATTTTTCAATGAACTTCTTCTAAATTAGGTTCACCAATGATTCTGAAAAATGCAAATCTTTTAACATGGGTATAATGCAGGACTGAGAAAAACACCTTATGGAAGTGTAAGAATATTATGTCAATACAATTATGACCATAAAAAGTTAGTCTAATTCCACTATATTGTCACCTATTTATTTCTCATTGAGCATGCCAACCCAACACTTTCCCCCTCACTGTTTTGAGAGGCGGCTCCTACTTAATTAGCGCATTATATTTTCCCTTTCTGAGCACTCTCTTCTCTGTTTGAATGTTATTTACTGGTTTTAAAAGAATAAAGGCTGATGATCACATTTTTGTACTTTTGTCCCATGTTCTTAAAAGTAAGGAATGCTGTTTCTCTATAGAACTCTACATGGAGAGTTTGCAGCAAATTATGAAACCTAGTTTATAACTGGGGCTTTTCTCACATACTCTCTCTAGGGAAAGATTGCTGAAAGCCTTACAGATCTGTACTGACTATGGATAAACCTTCACCAGTTCATGACTTTGAATGAAAATCATGCAATATGCAGACAGCCTGCACAATTTTACCATAGCCAAGCAGGAAAAATTTCAAAGAAATTAGATCGTATTATAGTATGTTACTTTCTGGAAGACAAGTATTTTTCAGAGACCTATTCATTACAAGAAAGTCCACCTTTAGATCCTCTTGCTGCTCTCAAGTGTTGATAGTGAAAAACCTATGTACTTACTAATAAGTCTGAATAAAGGAAAACAAGCTCAGACTTCTGCATTCCACCTTCCTTGTGGGCATCTTCATTTGAAATTCTCTCTGGAAATTGCATTAGTTTTCATATGAGAAGGTCCCTATAATTTGCCTAATTATCAGCCTGACAGTTTTACATGGAGCTTATATGCAGAAAATGAAAGGAATGATGAGGGAAATTCATGGAAGAGCTTTCATTTCCCCTGACAGAAATATCATCTCAAACTAATTTGCATGTTAACATTACACATTGCCCTCCAAATCCTACCAGTGGAAATACACCGGTCTCATCTACCCCCATAAAAACAGAAAACAAAAATTGACATTTGTTCATTTTGCTCCAGCAAAACAACTCCAAAAAGAGTGAATTTGGATCAGACTAAGACATTATCTATCATATAGAAATTAAGACTTTTAAATATAAGTGAGTATTTTTTAAATCATAGTATCACCGTTTACGGGGACAGTGAAAATGAATTAAAATATATTCAATATTAAATTTTCAAGACTTGAGTATAAGGATAGAAAGAACTTTTATTAAAAGATAAAAATAAAAATATATATATTATGTATTAAAACACTCTTATCAATGCATTATAAAACCCAAGAATAGAATTGAATATTCAATGTAATGACAATGCATAACCAGAACACAACACAATAATCCTTCTCAATGAAATAACACAAGCTCTTTGGCTTGAATGAAAACAACTCTGCATGCAAGCAGTGAAAAACAGGGGTACGGGGGAAGTTCAGAGTCTACAATGACTCCTTACTGGTAGCCAGAGGGGGTGTTAGAAGGAGGAGGGGGTTGGTAAAACAGGGGCTCTCCAGGGGAATGCTCCCAGGGAACAAAAAGAGAAAAATAAAGATAGAGAGAGGCTAGATAAGCCGAGAGAGAGAGAAGAGACTGGAACTAGCTCCCACCCCACCCCTGGGATTTGGGGACCCACGGGGGTAGGACTGGGTTTGGGGATCCCATCAACCCTGAGGGAGATGGGAACAGGAACCCCAGGACTAGTGCCATGAAGAGAGGGGGAGAGAAAGAGAGACTAGAAGAGCTACCCTCCCCCAAAACCCTGGAACCCATAAAGATCCCGGAAAAAGCCGCTGGAGAATGGGGAAGAAACCACCAAGCCAGCCACTGTGCGGGGGAAGCCTGTAGAATGAGGCGACACAGGGCCACCCAGCGCCAAGCAGCTCTGAGCAGGGAGGGAGGGACCACCACCACCACTCCCCAGCAAATGCGCTGCCAGGCGCCGCACATCCCCAACAGGCGGCAGCCTCGTGGGAGGAAAAGAAAACAAATTTTAAAGCACACCTAACGCACCCAACCCATGACAGTAACCAAGACAGAATGGAAGAATTTTCCTCTACATATAATACAAAGTGAAAAGTTCACTATACATTTCAACTATAATTTTTCAGATTTCTTGATTTTTTGTGTCTTTAGCTAGTGTTCTATCTAATCTATTTAGCTTAGTGTTCTATCTAATATTTCACTTTTTTCTGTAACATACTGAGATTTCCAGTCAGTTCTTTTAAACATGGAGTGTGCTCTTAATAAAGAAAGGATTACAGATGCATTCTATTTCTTGACACAAACAGTACTAGCAACATTCACCTTCTTAAACAAAGATTTTCAAGTCAACTCAACAATATCACTTGAAGCATAATATACTTCATTTACATTCTTCCCTGTGGGAGTTAGAAACACAAATACCATCCTAATTAATTCATAAAGGATAGATTTAGTGTTATAACAAAATGTGTCTGCAAAATATCACTTGGGAAAATATAGGCAAATGGCATTACACATAGAGCCATCTATCCTTCTAGAGAATAACTCAAAAAAAAAGAGAAGCTGAAATCATATACAGCATGCAGTAATTGCAGTTATTACTGCACTTACAGTGTGAACATGTAAAGTGCTGATGCCAGTTTATATTCACCACTCAAAACTGTTCCAAAGGGAGGCTAAAATAGACTTAATGAATGCTTTTGGAAAACTGCTTATGTTTTAAATCTAAATAAATGCATAAAAAAAAGTTAATTTAACCACAATCCATACCATGACTCCAATCTCTGGAAATACTTATGCATATGTATTATTTGACTTCTTGACTCAGTAATTAAACTTAACATCATAATTTGCTTCATGGGTAGTTTACACACATCTTTTGGCTGCATCTAGGTTACGAAATAGAAAACACTTTTCCTATGAATAGTTGAAGCAAGGCAGATATCATGTAAATAATATTCTGGGAAACACAAACAAATTATGACACTGCAAAATATATCTCATACAAAGCAGCAATGTTTCTTTGGTTCTAGTCAAGTACTGAGTGTCTTGCACTCAGTAAGAAATTGCTATGCTTTGAACTTTCTGGTGGAATTTCTTATACAACACACAGCTTTGGTGGGGAGTGGTACACACAGTGTCTGACAGGGAAATGAGCTGGGAACACAACCAGAAATAGTCCCATAATTCGAACCACAATAACCTAGAAAGAGGGGTTTCTATTTCCATTGGAAGTCCCACCTCCTAGTATACATTGTCTTAAACCAAGACAATAATTTGATACCCAGTGTGGAGCACAAGAGAGAAAAAGTAGAAAAGGAGTAACAGCTTTGTGTATTGGAGACAGAACACCCCTAGGCAACATGTGGTCTGATTTATCCCTATTTTGTTGGCATGTGGTCATGCATATTGTTTTTCCATTTATGGATCATAATCTAAAAATGGGTCCTATAACCAAGGCAATTGTGGCTAATATTAAGTTCATAAATTGGGTCCATTGGGTGGTAAATTCAATGCCTATAAGTAACCCTTGGAATGTATGTTCAGGGCTGTGTGACTAGTAGTCATAACCTTAGCTGGTACACTTGGGGGTTTGTGATAATGGTCCTTCCTGGAGCGTCTGGCAGAAGGTGCCTGGAGAGGCTCGAGGCCGACCACTTGGATCCTAGAGCCAAAGCTACAGAGGATCTAAGGCCAACTACATCCCAAGAGAGAAGGAGATCCTAGCAGCTTACAAAGGGGCTCAAGCCACCTCAGAAGTGATCAGCACAGAGACACAGCTTCTCCTGGCACCCCAACTACCAGTGCTGGGATGGATGTTCAAAGGGAAAACTCTGTCCACACATCATGCCACTGACACTACATGGAGTAAATGAATCACTTTGATTACACAGTGCACCTGATTTGGAAACAGAAATCACCCTAAGGTCCTAGAAATCATCACAAACTGGCCTGAAGGTGAGAACTTGCATCTAACAGAGGAAAAGGAAGAAGAGCAGATGGCACGTGCTGAGAAAGCTCCACCATACAATTGACTGTCAGAAGATGAAAAGTTTTATGCTCTCTTCACTGGTGGTTCTTGTTGCATTGTAGGGACAAACCGAAAATTGAAAGCAGCTGTGTGAAGTCACGCATGACAAGTTGCAGCAGCACTGATGGACAAGGTGGATTGAGTCAACTAGCAGAGCTCAGAGCCATCTAATTGGCCTGGGACATTGCCGAATGAGAGAAGTGGCCAAGGCTTTACCAAAACATTGAAGTATGGATGGTGGTCTATGTTCTGTNCAGCTTCTCCTGGCACCCCAACTACCAGTGCTGGGATGGATGTTCAAAGGGAAAACTCTGTCCACACATCATGCCACTGACACTACATGGAGTAAATGAATCACTTTGATTACACAGTGCACCTGATTTGGAAACAGAAATCACCCTAAGGTCCTAGAAATCATCACAAACTGGCCTGAAGGTGAGAACTTGCATCTAACAGAGGAAAAGGAAGAAGAGCAGATGGCACGTGCTGAGAAAGCTCCACCATACAATTGACTGTCAGAAGATGAAAAGTTTTATGCTCTCTTCACTGGTGGTTCTTGTTGCATTGTAGGGACAAACCGAAAATTGAAAGCAGCTGTGTGAAGTCACGCATGACAAGTTGCAGCAGCACTGATGGACAAGGTGGATTGAGTCAACTAGCAGAGCTCAGAGCCATCTAATTGGCCTGGGACATTGCCGAATGAGAGAAGTGGCCAAGGCTTTACCAAAACATTGAAGTATGGATGGTGGTCTATGTTCTGTGGGGATGGCTAGAGAAATGGAAGAAGGCCAATTGTCAACACAAAGGGAAGCCCATCTGGGCCTCTGAAATGTGGTAAGACATCACTGCCAAGGTAGAGAAGCTGATCATGAGAGTTTGACATGTAGGTGCACATGTGCCCAAGAATTGAGCCAATGAGGAACACCGTAAAATGAACAGGAAGACCAAGCTGCCCAAGTTGTCACAGGTAGATCTACATTGACAGTATAAGGGATAGTTCTTCTTAGCCCGATGGGTCCATGGTACCTCAGGATATCAGAGCAGAGATTCCGTCTACAGATGGGTATGAGGCTGAGAAGTGGATTTAACCATGGACACTATCTCTCAGGTTATCCATTGTGAGACATGTGTTCTATTTCCATTGGAATTCCTACTTCCTGGCCTCTATTGTCTTAAACCAAGACAGAAATGCACAACCCTCAGTGTTATACAGCCTTTCTATAGGCATAGCACATAAAAAGACTATTGCAATTATTCGCAATTGTTTCATTCCACCCATCTCTTCAAAACTTCGCTTTGCTTTAAAGTTCAATCAGTTTCATTGCATATTAACACAACCAGTATTTTATGGTAAAAGGAAGTTTCCCATGCTGTTCTCCATCTGTGCTCAGAAATCTTGACAAACTGGCACATATCAAGAACAACAATGTTCATTAAGACTACTACTGTTCAAATCTCAGGTGAAACTTCACGAACAAATCTCAGGTGAACCGTTATAAACAAATCTTTTTTCAACATATGTTCAGCACATAAGCGCTATTCATTAAAATTTACCTGCATTCAATAATTTCTGTTTAGTATTAATTTTTGCACAATGTTCCCTAGAAAAAGGCCTGCAGTCTGCAGGATCTCACCAACAGTTACATGACAGATTTCTTGCACTAAAAAATGCTTTCCTAGGTTTACACACTAAAGAGAGCACTAAAACCAAAATACTAAAATTTCAGCTTTGTGAAGAAAACTGCTTCACAGACAGAGGAACTCTTATTCAGCAATACAAATGAGCTGATAGGAACTAAACATCTTCAGGCAAGTCTATCATCTTGTCAAAGTAATTTCAATTTCAGTCTTCCTACAAGAAATGTATCTGGGAGATCATATAGTCATTGTTAGCTTCTGTGGTCACAACAGTTTCCTCAAGGTAGCAGAGAAATTTCCTGTGAAGACATTAGAGGAGAAGATCAAAGAATCATAGAATAATGGAATCATAGAACAGTTTGGGTTGGAAGGGACCTTTAAAGGTCGTCAAGTTCAAACCCCTTGCAGTGAGAAGGGACATCTTCAGCTTGATTATGTTGCTCAAAGCCCCATCCAACTGACTTTGAATGTGTAAAGGAATGGGACATCTAATACCTCTCTGAGAAACCTGTTCCAGTGTTTTACCACACTCATCATAAAAAAATTAGTTTAAATTATTTTAATACCATTACCCTTGCTTTTTTCACTATAGGCTCTATTTTATGAGCTCCCTTTGAAAGGCAGCAATAAGATCTCCCTGGAGTCTTCTCTCCTCTGTCTGACATGCTCTCTGAGGCATGGAGGAGCACACTCCAGAGACATCAATCTCCTCTTTCTGTACCCCCTGCCCAGATCTGATAAGTGTGCTCTTTCCAATCTGCCCAGGAAAAAATGGAGCTCCTGTTGCAGCACAATGATATTTTAATGAGCTGGCTTAAGGTAATTTTTATTTTAAATGCGTGGGAGGACAAAACTCTCAGCTTTATCATAAATCTACACAGTTCAAGGGGAAAAAGGTGACTCTCCCACCAGTGCCTCTATACATCATACTGAGCCTCCTGCCCTGATCTGCCTGAGAAGTGAATTACACCAATGCTGGCCTACCTGCCATTTGATGAAACCTTGCTAGCAAGTCCTGTCACAGCAGGATCAAGTGCCTGTTATGGATCTCCTACCAGGTGGGTATTAATCATTCAAGCACAGCAATCTACATTAGACTTTTAAATGGGTGAGGAGAAAACTGCTTCACTCAATTACAAATTGCACAGAAGAGAAGAATAACCTATTGGTAATTGGTTGTAACTAATTAGGTAACCTGAACACATAGGCTACTAATGATAGCCAGTTGCTAAACAACTACAACTGTTAATTGTGAAAGTTTCTGGAGCCTTTTTATATGATCTCTGGCAGCTTATAAGAAAGTCACCTGGATGAATAAAGTAATTGCAGCTTTGACATGTCCAGAAAGAAAATGAGTAGGAAAAATGCAGTGCAGCTTACAAATGAAAAGGTGACTATCTGAATTTAATTAATCCTTTTAAAAAGCACAAAGTCCGACAGAAGACATGATCACTGGGAATGTGACAAAATGGGAGCAAATGTCTCAAGCATGTTCCTTTAAATAAAAGGTGCCTTGAAACAGCAAGGGAATCATCTTCAGTTACCAAATATGGTCCCACACGGTGATCTACAACAACAAAGCCATGGTTCAAGCTCTGTATACCTACCAATAATTTGCAGGAAAACAAAGAACCAATCTTAAAATTAATTATTTTTTTAAACAGCCAAATTTTGCTTGAAATCAAAGAAAAATAAAATGAGAAACTAGATATACTAATAACTCATATCTCTTTCTGTTTTTCTCCTTAGTGTTTTCCTACATTCATCCAACATGCTACCCATATGCATGTAAATTTGATATCTGATACTTCAAAAGCAAGAGATTCAGTACAACACACCAGAATGACAACCCAATTGTCAGTCTTCCTAAATCCTCTTGAAGCAGGTGCTCTGGTACACAAAGGCCTGGTTGCCTTAAAAAAGAGTCAAATTCTTGTCTTGTTTAACATTTTATACATCACCAGTCTTTCCAGTATGGATTTGCTTTTCAGGTATTCAGGAAATGCATCTATTTCTATTTGCTCTTGCTGCCCTAACAGATTATGCTTTCTGAAACATTTCATACAGTTAACCCTGCAACTCCATTAGTGAGCTCAGATAGTTACAATCCTCCAAATTGGCTTATGTAGTTTTTTCCATTTCAATCTAAATACCAAACCAAGTCAGAACTTAATCACAACTCAGGTCCAAAACATGTCCCTGCAACTTTCAATATAGAAGAAATTCTAGCCTATGTTTCACAGTATATAGTCCAATCTGTCACATCATAATAGAGAGAAATCTCTGGAGGACACAGCATTGCAGGTCTTTTTAACCAGGGAAAAAAAGTTATAAAATGTAACTGGCCAGATGTAGTCTCTTGATATTCCCTTGGAGGACTGAATTAGCTAATGTGAAGGACTTTAAAACAAAAAATCAAACTTGAGCATTTTTTATTTTTATTTCCTCCTTTTCTTCCTTCTTATCACAGTTCTGAACATGGTTCACATTTTGTCTGAATATTATTTGGCTATTTACACCGATATTAGGTTCCTAAAGCAGCTCATGTTTCTGAATTGCTCAGAAATGTAGCAGTTCCTGTCTTGACTCACACCCTAACTTCAAATAACTATTGTTTTGAACTTTTGCCAATACTTGTAAAGTTTTAACTATCAGGCAGCCACTGAATCTCCTCTTACTTGTCTCCTAAAGTCCATGACATTTTATTTTAAAGTGTTCTCATTACATACAAGTGTATGGTCAAGTCTTATCTTCTCTGAAGTAGCACCACTCTGGCAAAGTTCAGACTGCTATTGCTCATCCTATAACTAAAAATAATTGCCTCCTACTCCTCCAAGATTTACATGGTTTCCATAGATCCTTTTAAATAATTTGTGGATCGCAAATATTTCTCCTCTCAGGAAAAGTGCTTGTATTCCTCATTACTCAGGAAGAATTCCTTCACTGAAAAGGTGACGAGACACTGGAATGGGCTGCCCAGGGAGGTGGTGAAGTCACCATCCCTGGAACTGTTCAAGAAATTACCGGCACTCAGTGACATAGTCTTGTTGACAAAGTGGTGTTTGGTCAAAGGTTGGATCCTATGATCTTGAAGGTCTTTTCATCTTTTATGATTCTTTGATTTGAAGAAACAGGAAGGGTCATGACATGACATGATGATTTGGTATGATAATGCAAATTTATCTTTGTCACATTCAGTCATTCTACTACAATCCAGTGGGGATCTGGATTATTTTGAGGATCAGGATTAACAGATTTGGCTCAGATTGTTCCTCCAAGCAAATAACATAAACTCTTTTCCAAGTAATGCAAAGATAATAAATCTATGATCTAAATTCTTACAGATAAAGTAACTTATCTTTCATAAAAGCATGCTTTGTATGCCTAGATTTATTAAGTGGTGTTTTATATTAGACATCTGAGAATATCTTCATGACCACGACAGTTTTTAATAGAATATCATCTATGTATGGAGGTCATTCTGAGCAGCAGATATGCATTGGTCATCTATATAGAATGAAATTCAGTGATTTTTTTTTTTTTAATTACAATTGTTACAGGCTGCAATAGTTCTTATTTGCATATCTGACTTTGGACATGACTTACCATACTGGAGTATTTCCCATTTCCTATAATTTAGCTTTCAGTCAATATAATTATACTGCTCTTCTGGTTCTTTACCGAGTAAATAACAGCATGAGAGTGTACAATCAAAAATCCATGTGAGGATACTGAGAAGTTGCCATGTTGCTGTAGAAAACTGGATTTGCTCCAAATCTGTTTGCTCTGGAATAATTTTGTTTGTATCATAAGGAATCAGCACGCATTTGCAGTGTATGCAAGACAGTGAATGTGGGATGAAATACTCTCTCTCAGCCTTGATGATGCCATTTGAAGTAACAGGAGCAAAGTTTGGGATTGGTCTTTCAGAACTCATATTCAGAACAGTCATCATGAATAACCAGTGAGACAGAAGAGCTGGATCATTTGGCATGGACAAGGCCTTGTTCTGATGCCTGGAAACTCATAGGACTTCCCATTGCTAAGCAGATCTGGCAGCTTAATGCACCACCTGGCACATCCAGCCAGGCTGCCCAATAAGCAGCAGAAGGGTGAGTGACAAGGTGCACGCACAAGCCTCACCTTTGACTTTCAGCACCTTCACACCGTCCTCTGCAAAACCCATGAGGACAGACAGTACCACCCACAGTGCATCAGCAAGTCTATTCTGCAAATCATCTAAACGCACACAATAATACAATAAATTGCTCTGTGAGCAACCCAGGGACTGATTTCCAGTGGATTGGATTGTTCTAGCTGGTTGAGTTTTATCTGAAATGTACTGAGGAAATGCTCTGAATGAGGCATGCTCTGCCATGCTTCATTGGGCATCTCTAGCGTGGAGAAGCCATAACTGAGGAATTAGCAATGGCTTGGGCGATTGTCCCACACCTATATCTGATTTACTTGCTTTGGCCTATAGTAGTGCCTGTCTTCAAATACCACCTTTCTCCTTCTTTTCATAAGTTCATCTCTGGTGTCTTCACATTTACCCAACTAATATATTCCTATTATAATTAGGGAAACCTAGTGTCTGTGGCTACAACTATACCTGTAACTTAAAGAAGGACAGAGGACAGACTTAAGGGCTGGCACATGGACACTCATACTGTTTAATTATTATGACATTATTTTTCAGTGTTGTCAACCACTTCCTGCCATGCAAAGTTTGGACAACATTTGGGAAAGAAGTAATTCCAAAATACAGTACAGGGACAAGCAAAAGACAGTTTAGCTATGCAAACACGAGTTTTGGCCATGTTAAATTATAATTAAAGATTGACAGTTTTTAAATCATCACCCCTTCAAACTAAACAAAAACTCTTAAGAATGTGAATTCACATAAACTCTCACAAGTTCATCTGGCAACATAAGCCTGTAATTTCCAACTGTTTAAAAATACATCAAAAGACTAGAAGCATTTCTTGGCAAGCCAGTACTAAGGTGTGTATTTTTAAAAAAAAAAAAAATTATTCAAGTTTCAGTGTTTCAGGATGCCATTATACACCATTTCGAGATTTACAGATCAGAATCACTAACTTAATACTCAAATGAATTGTTGAAGAAAAAGAATTTTCTTCCACAGTTTTATTTGCAGTTCTTGCACGAGTCCTTACTTGTGGCGGTGTATTCTCTGTATTTATTTCTATGTTTATATGTTTTAATATATGGTTCTGTAAACTCCAAGTTGGAATGTTCTGTACCCCTGTTTTTACACTCAAGTCGGTCCGTTCCAAAGGTGTATTCCCTCCCCAGTGTAACTCTACCCTCACCCCTCCCACTCTCCCCAAATATGGACCCAAACCCCTCCCTACTGAGACCTAAGAGCAGGACCCTGCCCCAAACCACTCCTACCCCTCCCTAAACCACTCCCACCTCCCCTTCCCATTGGCCATTCCCTAGTCCCCTCCCAGAAAGCTGAACCCCTTTGTAAACCCGTGTAAGAGGAAGTGAGCCAGACTCTGTTATTGATCTCCTCTGAAGCCTTCTTGGCAGCAGAGGGTCAATAAACCAAACGATATCCATGGCAAGAGTTTCCTTGTACCTTTTTACTCTTCGTTGATGTATTCCTGGACTGAGTAAGCTAGCTGGAGTGGAATTGGACCAAGAACCAAACCTGGGATTGCATCACTTACTCTCTTTATTTTATGAATGAAAAAACTAGGGGAAGTGCAATGTCTTCCCAGAATACACCCAGCAAATGAGATAGCTGAATGTAGGGTGTGCTTGCACTCTCTAGATATTTACTTTCTCTTTCTTTCCTTTCCTTTCTCTACAAGGTGTTAATCTTTCTCTTCCACACTACTAATTCCCATTTTTGGGGGTGTAACTGTCCTTCACTCATGTAACTAATATTGTTAAACATGAAATTACTTTTCCTGTCTCCACCTCCAAGTTTTCCATGTCTGCCTCAGCACTGAGTAAGGGTTAAGCTTATGTGCATTTTCCAGTTACATGAGTCAGTTTAACAATATACACTTCTCTTAAAACTAAGGCTTTTCATGACCTTAGTTCAACACTGTTACCAACCTACCCAAAAGCCCACTTAACAACAGAAAGCGCAGATATCAGCACTGAAAGTAGGTCTAGACATAATACTAATATCCTTGATGGTCCTTGGCAGAGGAACCCAGACATCATGACTGAACCCAGATTTGCTGAAGGCCACAGGAGATTTCAATCATAGTCAAGAATCCAGACAGGACTACCTTCTGCAGCCTTAACGTCAGGGATATCTGTTGTTTAGCAGTGAAAGATGAGAGTAACCTCTTATCACTTAAGAGTCTTTGCTGAGTATCTTGGTACAGTTTTGAAGAGAGAAATGTTTGAAGTGTTAGATATCTGAGAAATCTTGATCTATTTCTTCTGCAACCAAGTGGAAACACTTTGGCTCAGACTAGAAATCTGATTTTTGAAACAACCAACCAGATGCACAACAGCTTCACTGGGTAATATTTGGAAACACTTGGAAAGCCAGATAAATGTGAGCAAATTTTCTCAAGACTTGACTAATTCTTACCCTTTCCCATCTCTAGTCATATTTCCCAGCTGCCTTGCTGACACCCAGCAGAGTGGAAGGATGGGTTTTAGCAGCCTGGAAGAAAGTCAACACTGAACTTGCAGCCTGTGAGCATGTAATTGCACTTGCCAGCAATATCTGTCTGATTCATTGTACTGGGTCTATCTGAGATGGAGTTCATTTCCCGTAGCTGCCCTCACAGTGCTGTGCTTTGCATTGCTAACTAGAAGGGTGTTGATAACACACCAGTGTTTTGGCTGCTGCTAAGAAGTGCTGGCACAGCATCAGCACTGTCTCTCAACATTCCCCTTGATGAAGGCAAGGGCTGAGGGTGGGCAAGATCCTGGGAAGGGACACAACTAGGCCAGTTGATTCAAATTAGCCAAAGGGATATTCCATAGCACAGGATATCAGTTCTGATATAAAAGCTAAGAGAAAGAGGAGGAAAGGGGGGCATCTGTTTTTTTACAATGTTTGCCTTCTGAAGCAATCACCACATGTGCTGAAGCCCTGCTTCCTAAGAAACGGCTGGACATCCCTTGCTGATGGGAAGTGGAGAAGAAACCTTTTTTTTCTCTTTGTGCATGCTCAAACTTTCACTTTTGCTTTAGTAAACTGCCTTATCTCAACCTACAAGTTGTTTTCCGTCTTATTTTGTGTCCTCTGTCCAGCTGGGAAGAGGAGCAGTAGAGCAGCTTGGTAGGCACTTGGTATCCATATGACTTGACACATAGTCAACTCACCACTGATTCAAAAGGAATCTAGAAATGGAAACAGACCTCAAAACTCCAAGGAGCATTGAAGTAGGTATGTTTATTAGCAACGCTGCTAATAGAGGCCAGGGGGGGTATTCCCACCAAACCTGCCTGCTTTGGGCATTACAGCAGCCCCTTATATGTCACTTAACAATACATATTCATTAAGGAAGTGTACAGGAAACATACATATTCATTAAGTATCCGAGGGTAGGGGTGGTTAATGCAAATAATTTCCTGAAGCTTCATTAGCATGAGTCTCCTCCCAGTCTCCTCCCAGTCTCCTCCCAGGTTNCATTCATAATCTCGAAAAATCTGGGTTTTTAGAGGTTTCTTAGGTCTCTCTTAAAAGGTAACTAAATAATCATATAACATATTACCTTCCAGGGCATGATGCAGACCAAGCTCTTAATTGATTTTTGCATCCCTATTTCAAACAACTGTGCAGATAAAAAAATGTTTTAACTGCTACTCAGATCAGCTGGGGAGAAAACTTTAACTACTTTCCATTCTCAAAAATGCAAGGCATTTTTCTCATCATTCTTCATTTACCTTATATATTAAGGATATATTAAGTTTTGCATCCTTTCCTGTGATTAGCAGCACTACCCAACCACTGTTTACTTCTTAGGGAAGCAATGCCTAAGATTGTGGAAAGGAACTAGCATGCAAGGAAGTAAATAACAGTTTGGGCACAGTTATCATCCACAGGGTTTCAAACAATGATTTTCATAGATTCTTACCCTCAGGGACCACTATAGCAATTGGGTTTGAAAGTTGTAAAAAGTTGAAAATCTAGAGCACAATGGAACTGCTCAGTTACACAGAACATAAGTTTGTAGAGACTCACAGAAAAAAAATACTAGAGAAGGCATGAAGGATGAGTGGCACTCCTGGTCTGCATGGGCATCTTTGTGTTCCCCATGGTAAACTACAAGCCGCTGAGCTACAACAACATATATGTGTACCCATGGTGGGTGTAAGCCAACAGCTGGGTCCTGGCACTCTCCTCCATGCTTTGCAACCCATCCACTGTAATCTATAAGCCCCTGAGCTTGTAGAGAACACAGAAACAGAAGAAACACACATCCCAGGACACCATTTCTAGCAGTAAAATCGAAGAAAGTGTCATTTCTGTCACAACTGCCAGGCCAGTGCTCCTGACGAGCCTACAGACCCTGCAATCCACACACCAGCAGCATGGCTAGAAAACTGTGGAACATCACAGATACCTTTGTTTTGTTAGACCAGCAGGAACAGACATCTTACATATTTTTCACACAAGGAAAAACAGATGACAGACAGCAATGTGATGTAAGATTTATGAAAGATGAAGTAAGCATGAACTGAAGGCAAAGAACTGCTTCATAGCAAGTGATGACTTGTAAAGGATATAAAAGGAATATCCAAAAATTATCTTGATGTCTCCTATCAAAAGTAACCACAAAAATCTGATGAGAAATTGACAGTGAGTGCTCCTTGCCCGCTGTGTCCAGACCACGTGAACTAACATACTTGGAATTTTATGAGTTTTTGAGCATTGGAGAGTGAATGTATAAAATCAATTTGTTTAAAGACTGTGTAAAAAAATATCATATTCCTCTTTAAAATGATCCTGCACTGAATTTTGTTGTGCTCATTACCCTGTAACTGAGAGTCAAAGACCTGCATGCCTGGGATTCTCCTACAACAGGGTTTCAAAATGCATGGCAGGAAGTGTGGAGCAAATGGCTCCACAGTAATGCAGAGCCAGCTTCCTATATACAGAGAAGAATGGTATTGCCTTCTGTCCATCCCCATGGGGGTGCAGTACCAAAGGAAGTGAAAAAAAGAGCAGGTCCTGAGGCTGCTTATTCCTAAGTTTTCCATGCAGTCACCTCTTAAATTTCAGGAAGATATACCTGCTCCTTTAATCTACTCTGCTACTTAAGGAAAAAAATCTGAGCATAAAAAATGTGGTCAAAACTCTCTTGTGGTAATCTTTTCTTGCTTACAGAGGGGAACAGGCAGTGTTGAGGCCTGTACTTTCTTCTATGTATCACCTGGCAACAATCTCAACAGAAAATCTCCTGCAACATCCAGCTTTGGCATTGCTAGCCTGGAGGGACTTCTGTCAAAAGGAGTAATGATTCTGAGAATATTCAACATGCAGATACAGCTAAACTGATTCTGGCGATGCATACTGCCAAGGACAGTCTAATTAAGTCTTGCACTGAAATGAATTTAGAATGTGCATTTGCTGTAGTGTGTAGGCAAGAATTATTCTGTATATATTATTGTTCATAGTTAAATAATGATATCTGTCAATCAAGAATTTTTTTTTTTATTTTTATTCCAAAGTACTTCCTAGGAATATTTTTATAGTGACCATAGTGGACTACTGTAAATAAGGTAAAACCCAACTGGGTAAAATACTTCTTGTTTCTGTTTTTTTCACTCCAACTGCAACTAAAATGCTTCATGAACATCTATGTAACCTGAGGTAATAATCTTACTAAATTTCACCAAATTCTTCATAAAAGCAAGCCTCTGCTGTTGCCCTTGTCATTTATGTTGTAGAGGAAAGTCTCAAAGAGGCTATATTTAGTAGTTTTGTCCATAGAATCATCAATTCCAGAAATATACATTGATAATTGAGTCCTTAGTTTCTGCAACTGACATCTGTATACCTCATTGAGGCTTCGTAAGAGGTAGCTTTTTTTAGTTCTATCATGTTTCTGTCTGCACAGGATTACTGTGGTCATGTTTAGAGAGTGACGCCATGAGATCATGGCTTATCAACTCTGCTGTCTCTGCACTGCAGCTATCACTTGAAATTGACAAGCAACAATCACAAGTGGCCTCAATGGCCTCAGGGTACATAGCAATAAGGCAAAGAGTGAAAAACGTCAGAAGTCAACTAGAAAAGGCTACCTCCTTAGTAAAGTTTCAAGTGCAGTTAAGAGCAAAAGAAAAAAATAAACTTTAAAAGAAAATAAGTTTGTGGGAATAGTTGTACAGTGTTGTAAAATATCTTCCAACAGCTACAAAACAAACAAGCAAACAAAATGTGTTTGTGTGATAATCAATCCTTGATGTTTTCCAGACATTTTACAGAACTGAAGTCCACATCTCCATCTGTGTCAGCTAAATATGCTCTTTACCTGTTCCTCACCACCTCTGTCTTACTGAAAGACCTTAAGCCTGAGAGAATCCCTAATATCCTGGAGGACTTATCTGGTTTTACTGGACACATGGAAGTGCAGAAATGAAAATAAAGGAGGAGTTTGCTCTGCTCTATGTTTGCTCTTTGTAAAAAGAAATTGTGTGCATTCTGAAGTTCTTGCATGGCCTGAGCTCTCCTCTCACCAGCCCCTCAAAGAGAGCTGGGCTTCCCTTCTCTCTTGGTCTTAGTGGCACTTTGCAGAATATTTACTTGCCAGTGCAAGACAGGTCAGTCATGGCTGGCCCTATCCCTTGCTTTCACCATGTTTTCACCTTCAAGCACAGGCTGTGATTTAGGCTACAGATCTTGCCAACAATTCCTTCATCTGTCCCTGCATGCACTTCCTGGGGCTGCAACCCAAACTTCATCAGGAAATAATTGGCCATATGTTTCTGACCCCTTCCAGAAGCAGGCACCTAGGAGAGAGGGAGCCCTGGCTACACACCATAACTCAACAGCCCCTCAGAGCTGGTGGTTGCTCCTTGCCACTACCTGCTCAGAAAGCATTGCAGGTTTCTGAGATTAAAATGGTGGGATTTTTGCTTCCTGAGATGAAACTCCTTTGTTGAGAGATTATGGTGGTGTGTAGCCTGTTATTAGGGGTTGTGTACTTTAGCCCTATGCAGCAGAAGATAAAATATCTTTCCAGGCTCATATGTCTAAATCCTGCATGTGTCTGTATGAGAAGACAATCTGCTGAAGCCAGCTTCCCTTGGAGAGTTTTGTGTTATAGTTCAGCACCACAGGAACACCCCAACAATCACTTATGTAACTTTCCTGTTACATAGTCAATTTCTTCTTGTCCATGTAAAAGTCAAACCCAATCAGATCTTCAGGGTTTTCTTCCTCAGGTCCGACTGCAGAGACTCTGGTTGCAGGTTTGTTTGGCTCTCCATGGATATCTTCATCCATTATTACTGTGTGGAATTTGTTGCATGACTTATAGGTCTCACAAGTGTTTCCTCCCACCTTGCCAGACACAAAATGAATCAAACAACAGAGAAAGAAGGCACTTATTCCTATTGAGTCACATATGTTTCTGGATGTATGTTTTTTTTCCTTTTACATTTCTTTTCCAGCCCTGAGAATTCTTCTTTCTTTGTAATGACATCACCAGCTCACAGGACACCACACAACAGAAAGGAGACTGAAATGGAGCAGCTCCCTTCTCCTCTGTGCATCTTGACTGAAGGCTACGATACACAGCATGAGACTAGCCTGCCAGTATAGCTGAAGGGAAGATGTGAGTTAAGGAGAGTGAATATCTGGAGACAACTCTGGAGACTCTCCAACTGTCTGCCCTATTCCGTGTTTACCACCAACAGTTTCATCTCATTCATTCTGGTGGGAACTAGCTGCCTCAGGAACCAACAGGCTTTGTTTCATTTGTTTTCACAGAACCCTGGGCAGGCAGTAACAGGTGACAGTCCAAGATCTGCAGTAAATCCGCCAGCTGATTGATGGACTTCTCCATGAGACGAGAGGCTTTCATGGTCTGTGGAAGGGACCACAGGAAAGTTGGTTCCTGTGTTCTGTGTCCCACACCTCTGATGTTTTAGATGGTGTTTCTTAGTGCCTCACTACCTGGAAATAAAGCATAGATACATTCACGGGCACCATAGTCACACACTTGGTGATCATGCCACCCATGCCACCCCTTATGACAGATTAACACACCCCTGACAGAAGCCTCCATAGGCAGGTTTGCACAGACCATGCCAAGGCAGAACACTGTGCCTACACGTTCCTCCCAGATTTCTGACACATAATGGTGCTCCACCTAACAGCCTCATGAGAAGATGAAGCTGCAAATAAATTAATTTACCCATCTTGCACACATGAGAAACAGAGAATCAGGAATCAGGGAATGGTTGGGGTTTGAAGGGGCCTTAAATATCATCTAGTTCCAACCCCACTGCCATGGGTAGGGACATCTTCCACCAGACCTGGTTGCTCAAAGCCCTATCCAACTTGACCTTGAATACTTCCAGGGATGGGACACCCACAACTTCTGATAGAATCATAGAATAGAATCATAGAATTAACAAGGTTGGAAAAGACCTTTGAGATCATCAAGTCCAACCTATAACCCAACACCAACCCTTCATCTAAACCATGGTACTAAGTGCCTCATCAAGTCTTCTCTTAAATACCTCCAGGGACAGTGAATCCACCACCTCCCCAGGCAGCTCATTCCAATGGCAAATCACCCTTTCAGTGAAGAATTTTTTCCCAATATTGAGCCTAAACTTCCCCTGACAGAGCTTGAGACGGTGTCCTCTTTTTCTGTCACCAGTTGCCTGAGAGAAGAGACCAACCCCTGCCAGACTACAACCTTCTTTCAGGTAGTTGTTGAGAGCAATAAGGTCTCCCCTGAGCCTCCTCTTCTCCAGGCTAAACAGCCTCAGCTCCCTCAACCTCTCCCCACAGGGCTTGTGCTCCAGCCCCTTCACAATCCTTGTTGCTCTTCTCTGGAGATGTTCAAGCATCTTGACATCTTTCTTAAACTGAGGGGCCCAGAACTGGACGCAGCACTCAAGGTGCAGCCTCACCAGTGCTGAGTATGGGGGAAGAATAACTTTCCCAGTCCTGCTGGGACACACTATTCCTGATCCAGACCAGGATGCCATTGGCCTTCTTGGCCACCTGGGCACACTGTTGGCTCATATTAAGTTTCCTATCTAC
>WEIV01021238.1:0-26331 GCA_013390005.1 Calyptomena viridis
TGAGGCCAGTTCTTGGTTTAATCGCAGTATTACTACAAGAAAAAGAGTATGTGGCCAGTATTTGGGAGCTGCGTGAGACAGTTTTGGTGGTTGCCCATGAGCCATCACCCTCAGCACCAACAGCTGACAAGAATCTGGGACCAGTGAAAATTTGAGTAACTACAGTCCCTGAAGTACAGGTAAGTTGACAGCAGAGTCTCACTCCTTGTTCTTCCAGGCCAAAATGAGATTCAGAAAGTGGAAATAATTCTTGAGAAGCAGAGCCCTAACGTGCTCTCTCCATTCATATTAACAGTCCACTTTATGCCAAGTAACTTATTACATGAGTGGAGGGAACGTGATTCAACCAGAAAAGCACATGTAATTTGCATAGATTACTTTCCCATTTGGTTCCCATGCTCTGAAGTAACAGGGATTGCCATCCAGACCAAAAAAATAAAAAGTCCCATGAGTAATTCTTTTTGTTTGCTTAAGTATTAAGATACAATAGATTGAAGAGACATTTGGATATGGCAGTCTAGGGGAAAAACAAACAAACAAAACCAAACTTTGTGAAGGAAGTCTTATGTTCTAGTTATTTCTAGTGCTGTGAAAGTGCAGGGAAGCTATTGTTCAGAGAATGCCTTTACAAAGTAAGAAATAAGTGTTTCTGTGAGCCTGTGGAAGAAAAAAGAAGGGACAGCCTGAGCCATGAGTTGATTTGATTCCAAGATTTGCTTTTCTTCCCTGGCTGGGTGCTTCTTGTGTTTTTGTCAGCAAAGAGACTGCCCTCATCAGTCTCTGTGGAAAGACACACGACTGCAGAGCTTGCACCTTGCTCTGGACACTGCAGCATTTCACAAGATGAAGCTGAGAGAGCTTTCAGCATCCAGATATATCCAAACATTAACCTAAAATGAAGATACGGTTTTGCTTATAACTCTGCACTGAAATGCAGTGGCTAGCTTATAATTTTTTCTACTGAAACACTTGTTGGCAGAATCATGATAGTAAAAAGCGACTGGTTCCAGTAAAGTCACAAAGGCAAACTTGAACTGCTTACTTTGTGCATAAATGGCTTAATGTGACAGGGAATGGGGTAGCAGAAGACCTGTCAGAAAAAATAAACTGGGAAGAAAATATTACTTCAGAATAACTCTTCCCAAGTAAATCGAGCTTCCAGAAGAAGCAGTATGTAAACTATTGGGTTTCAAGAGTTTCATCCTGACTCCAGGCAAAGTATGATGCTTCACTCAACAAACAAACCAAGGTCAAGAAAAACAACTTTGCTAGATTAGGACAGAAAGGAGGTATCAGGAAGACATGAAGTGACACATGGCTCACCAGATATAGGGCTCATTTTACTGTAAGAGAGCAGTCAGGCTTCAGATGAGACAGATAAGCATACAGACTTGAAACACATAAAACATTTTCCCACACTTTGAACCAACTCCAAAGTCAATAACATTACATTTTTAAGAAACGTGCAGAAGCAAAGTTGTAGCTCCTTACAGTTGCACAAATCAGACATGCAAATCAGCATCAAGCTGCAAACCTGTGGCATTACTCAGCTTTCTTTCCATGGGTTTGTATCTCATGAAGCCTGCTCCCTTTGCCTTGCATTTCTTATCCTTCTGATGCAGTGGCTTGGAGATGGTTACATAAATTTTGTGCTGCTGAAAGAGGACGTTCACCTCTGCTGACCTGAAGAATGGGATGTCATTGCAGAGATGGGTGAAACAACGCCCTCTACAAGGCACTTCCTTAACATTTCAAGTGATTTTTCTTGAACTGGATAAAGAAACCAGCTGGAAAATAAAGAAAAGACAAATAACAGAAGGGCACCACAAAAATAACAGAATTCAGCAATAACAGAACAAAAAGTAAATCCCTGCGAAGACTCAAAATCAGCTTCACATTTTGATCTGGTTTAAAGTAGGGACGTATTGTGGTCAGAGGAAAACTAGGACTTGTGAGGGAATAGCAAAGTCTTTTTGTGTGAAAAGCACAGTATTCCCAGTTCCTGCCCAGATAGTCCCAGAAATCCTGTTGTCATCCTTCCCATTCTTACCACATAGTTCAAACTCCTTCAGTTTCTTCCAGCCCTTTTGGCTATACTCCCAGTCACACTGAAGGCACAGCCCTGTGAGTCCACTCCTGGCAAGAAACACCACCCAGAACCTGAGCACAAAACCAGAACACAAGAGTCCCAGCTGCTTGAAAACTTCTTTTTTAATGGAAAAGTGCCACCCATTCTGGGACATCTTGCAGCAGAAGAGACCACATAGGTGATGAGACCATTGCTTCTGGCTGACAGGCAAAGGGTGTAGCCTCTCCTTGGGAGCGGGCAGAGTTTCAACAGCTGTTTGGAATCTGCTTCATTCTTGCTGCAGGCAAATTTCACCAGACCCCCTTCCAGAGGGTGTTTAATAACATTCACTAAATCATCAAATTATCAATATCAGGCAAAATGAAGTGATGGACTTGAGTTATTTTAATGGGAAATAAACTAATCTGCAATTAATTCCTAGTACAGGTAATCTCTGCTACAACCACTCTCTCTGGGATTTTGCGTCCAACAGATCCATCCCTACAAATCTCCTCCCATGGCTTGACCTCCTTCAGCTTGTTCCACATCCCATGCAAATGAGAGGGTTGAAGCTCAGTGTCCACGTTCTTGCCCTGGGAATCCTTTTGTGGAAGGGGGATTAATCAGCTCTGTCCCACCTCTGTTGCACAATTCAGAGCCACTTTCAAGCAGGCACATAGCGTTTCTCATGCTACCAACTCCTCGGCTTTCCCTAAGGAAAAGTTTTCCTAGATAATTTTCTTTTCTGTCCTTTTCAGGAGAGGGAAGGGAGGAGGTAAAACCAGCAACAAGCCCNGGTTTGTATCTCATGAAGCCTGCTCCCTTTGCCTTGCATTTCTTATCCTTCTGATGCAGTGGCTTGGAGATGGTTACATAAATTTTGTGCTGCTGAAAGAGGACGTTCACCTCTGCTGACCTGAAGAATGGGATGTCATTGCAGAGATGGGTGAAACAACACCCTCTACAAGGCACTTCCTTAACATTTCAAGTGATTTTTCTTGAACTGGATAAAGAAACCAGCTGGAAAATAAAGAAAAGACAAATAACAGAAGGGCACCACAAAAATAACAGAATACAGCAATAACAGAACAAAAAGTAAATCCCTGCGAAGACTCAAAATCAGCTTCACATTTTGATCTGGTTTAAAGTAGGGACGTATTGTGGTCAGAGGAAAACTAGGACTTGTGAGGGAATAGCAAAGTCTTTTTGTGTGAAAAGCACAGTATTCCCAGTTCCTGCCCAGATAGTCCCAGAAATCCTGTTGTCATCCTTCCCATTCTTACCACATAGTTCAAACTCCTTCAGTTTCTTCCAGCCCTTTTGGCTATACTCCCAGTCACACTGAAGGCACAGCCCTGTGAGTCCACTCCTGGCAAGAAACACCACCCAGAACCTGAGCACAAAACCAGAACACAAGAGTCCCAGCTGCTTGAAAACTTCTTTTTTAATGGAAAAGTGCCACCCATTCTGGGACATCTTGCAGCAGAAGAGACCACATAGGTGATGAGACCATTGCTTCTGGCTGACAGGCAAAGCGTGTAGCCNCTCTGTTGCACAATTCAGAGCCACTTTCAAGCAGGCACATAGCGTTTCTCATGCTACCAACTCCTCGGCTTTCCCTAAGGAAAAGTTTTCCTAGATAATTTTCGTTTCTGTCCTTTTCAGGAGAGGGAAGGGAGGAGGTAAAACCAGCAACAAGCCCTTGTAAGCACTGATAAAGCCCTAAGGGCTCCTCCGCACTAAAGCTGNAGTACAGGTAATCTCTGCTACAACCACTCTCTCTGGGATTTTGCGTCCAACAGATCCATCCCTACAAATCTCCTCCCATGGCTTGACCTCCTTCAGCTTGTTCCACATCCCATGCAAATGAGAGGGTTGAAGCTCAGTGTCCACGTTCTTGCCCTGGGAATCCTTTTGTGGAAGGGGGATTAATCAGCTCTGTCCCACCTCTGTTGCACAATTCAGAGCCACTTTCAAGCAGGCACATAGCGTTTCTCATGCTACCAACTCCTCGGCTTTCCCTAAGGAAAAGTTTTCCTAGATAATTTTCTTTTCTGTCCTTTTCAGGAGAGGGAAGGGAGGAGGTAAAACCAGCAACAAGCCCTTGTAAGCACTGATAAAGCCCTAAGGGCTCCTCCGCACTAAAGCTGATACAGCAGTGTAACTCCTACAGGCTGCTGTTGTGGTTTGTGTTTGCATTCTCCCCTCTTTAATTACAACTGTTGCTGACAACTGTTTATAAGACCACTTGCAGCTCTGTCTTGGAAATCACTTCAGATGTCCACAGTTACATCATGAACGGACTTAAAACAAGTGGGCGAAGGCCATAAACTGGAAACTAAAAAGTGCAAATCTCAGGAACAAGGATAAAGATTGGACTTCTCAAGGCATGTGACAGGGAAGCCCCATGACCAGAGAACATACTGGGGGACACCAGCCTCTGATCACCAAAGGGGTAGTACACACACCCTGCTGAGTCTGCACCCAGTGTGTTAGTGTCTTTATTTTCTTCCATAATGATGATGTGAACACACAGCATCAATAATAATTTGTTTAATAAATAGGATTAAACTTTCTAAAACATCAAAACTTTGGCTTCTCAGCACTTCCCGGGGTCTTTGGCAAGTGGGCCATGTTTACAAGTGGCAGCAGCTGGAAAGCTCATCTCCAGCTGAGATGACCTTGGGTAGAGCTCCATGAGGAAACAGCAGTCAAGATGTGCTAGGTGAGAATTTACAAATGGGGAACCAAAGCACAGGAAGGTTAATAATACCGATACTTTGCATTTCTTTATTACTTTAAATGGTCCACACCCTTTACAGACATTGACCCTCCCAATACCCTGGAGAGAGGTGACTGGCTATTATTATCCTGTTTTTCACAGATGGCGACAGAGAGGGTGAAATGTACCATTCCTCAGGCCAAATAGTTGACAACTGGTGAATACATTTCTGTGTTTCGAATCCAGTCCATGTGCTTCACAGCCTTCATGAAATATCTTAGTAATTCTCCTTCTGACCAACCTTGTCTTATTGCTCCTCATACCTGCAGACAGGTGGAGCATCCTTAGCTCCTTTAGAGAAGCAGTTAGTTGAAGGCCAGGCATAAGGTGGTGTCACGTGAAGGGGAACAGAAGAAAAGAATTTCTGTCCCATGAGTATTAACATATATTTTTGGGCTATTCAGTGTCCCACCTCCCAGAAAGATGTCTAAACCAGTCTGTTAGAGGTCTATTTAATTGAGACCTTTCATTAACAGGGTCACTGAATTTAGATGGGAAGTTTTTCAGGGACTTCACTAAAGAGCAGCTATTCAGTGTCCCACTTCCCCCCCCCCCGCCCCCCAGATGGTTATGTTGAAAACAGTTTGCTAGTGGTCTCTTTAACTGAGTTTGGGCAGGAAGTTTTCCTGAGACTTCACTATAATAGCAAGAGAGAGAAGGCGGGGCCCCTCAAAGAGCACCCATGAGTTATTTTGCTATTGAGAACTACCAGCACAGCACTATCATGGACTGACTTACATTAGTTCGCAAAGTAGAAAGTTTGTTAATACCAAATCGTGACAATTTANTCTCCTTCTGACCAACCTTGTCTTATTGCTCCTCATACCTGCAGACAGGTGGAGCATCCTTAGCTCCTTTAGAGAAGCAGTTAGTTGAAGGCCAGGCATAAGGTGGTGTCACGTGAAGGGGAACAGAAGAAAAGAATTTCTGTCCCATGAGTATTAACATATATTTTTGGGCTATTCAGTGTCCCACCTCCCAGAAAGATGTCTAAACCAGTCTGTTAGAGGTCTATTTAATTGAGACCTTTCATTAACAGGGTCACTGAATTTAGATGGGAAGTTTTTCAGGGACTTCACTAAAGAGCAGCTATTCAGTGTCCCACTTCCCCCCCCCCCGCCCCCCAGATGGTTATGTTGAAAACAGTTTGCTAGTGGTCTCTTTAACTGAGTTTGGGCAGGAAGTTTTCCTGAGACTTCACTATAATAGCAAGAGAGAGAAGGCGGGGCCCCTCAAAGAGCACCCATGAGTTATTTTGCTATTGAGAACTACCAGCACAGCACTATCATGGACTGACTTACATTAGTTCGCAAAGTAGAAAGTTTGTTAATACCAAATCGTGACAATTTAAGATGATTTGATACGTCTTTGATAACATTTTAACTACAAAAACATACTGTGGTTATGGAGGTTACCTACTAACATAGAGCGCACCAAGCAACTCAGTAACAAAACTTTCTGTACTAGAGCAGGGTAATTAAAAGTATTTTAATTAGAGCAAAAATACCCAAAACCTTAGGACAGTGAAACACACTTAACAGTAAAATACAACTTAGCAGCAACTTGCCCACACTTAGAGCAAAACGAAGTGTTAAAGTATTAAAAAAGGAAAGAAAGTAACTTTAGGTAATGATCTGTCACCCCGAGTGGAGGGAGAGGCATTCATCAGTTACCTCCACGAATACGGATGGAACTTCGCCCCAGTTTTTCTCTAGGTTCGAGTCTCCTTTGTATGTTTTTTTTTTTCCTCTTAGACAAGTTTGAGTGACAAGTCAAGCAAATAAACAAACCTTTTGGGTGTGTTGACTATTGCTTTGGGACAGACAAATGATGGAGGCAGAGGCTCAAAAACCATGACTGGCTTCATGTCTTTAGGATCTCTTGGGGAGAAGGGCTGAATGGAAGAGATTTCCATTCTTTGGTCCATCTTGAGGCTTATCAGTTTCTGAGAATATCTCGCAAGGTGCTGGGGTCTTCCATGAACCATCAAGAGTTTTGTGGTCTTATCTGTCACTCCACAGGTGGCCTCACTCATGAGGACAGACAATTCCTTTCCCTCAGACAATGCTCTCCCCCAGTCCTGCCTGCCACCAGCATCCCAAGTGTATGTCCTTGCTGGGCTCACTCTTCATAAACCTCTTACCACACCACTGATTTTATTGCTCCAGTGCTTCCCATAACAATCTCCCCCTTTTCCCCTGCCTTCCCAGCTGAAAGAAGACCACACAGGGATGGGAATGGGGCTGAGCAGTGATTTCTAGGAGGATAAATAGAAAGAAGGGAAATAGCTACCAGGCAATGTTGACATAAGTCTGAGTGGAAATTAAACAGTTTCTCGCCAGCAGAGTAAGCTTCTGGAACATGCCCAGGAGAGCAGTAGAGGGGGGTAAAATTCAAGGACAAAAAACGCCTCAGCCAACCTACACAGTTTTAAGATGCAGCTTGATCATTCTCTAGGGATGGCTGTCTGGGCCACATGGGATCAGACCTGCTGATGGAGGTGGTCTCACCAGCCTGGTGCTCAATCCGACTTCCTTGAAAGCACTGTGCTGCACAAATCACAGATGCCAAGGTTCATTTATTTAAAACTGTGGCTGCCAAACAGACAAAGCTGCGACACTGTAGTGGTAATCAAGAAAATTGCACTGCCAGCACTCAGCTCCAGCTCTGTTCCTGGCATTTTGGGAATTCATGTCCCCATCCCTCCTGTGGCAAGGCCTGCACTAGTCCCAGCTTAATGAGACCCTGGGATGCTTTGCTGTAGGGCTGTCAGTCCCTGACTCCAGTGGCACTCAGTCTGCCTCCCTTTGTCATACCCAACTGCTCTGATGCATTTGGCTTTGCTACCAAAATAAATTAATAACCAGGGTTTCCTGTGGTCAGCATGTTCTTTGAACATGGATCATGGTCCCCTTTTGTCAAGCTTATGGAGAAGGCTGTAACAACAGCAAGGGGAGTTGGTGTGATTGAGAAAAATGTTGGGAACTTATATTCAAGGCAGCCCCTCTGCTCCCCTCCTTGCTTTCCCAGGGTGCAGACTGCCCTCATGCCCCTCAAAATCAGCAATGTAGTGGGCACGCTTCCAGACAGAGGGGATGAAAGGGATGGGTCAGAGGCCAGGTCCTCCTGCCTGACCCATGGGGTGTCAGAGGCAGCTAAAACCCATCCATCACATGTAAGTGCTTGGTTGTCACAGAGGGAGTGCTCGGGGCTTTGTCTTCATGGGAAGATTGCACTGGTATCATTCAGGGTATGAACACAAATTGCTGTGATCCCTTGGGGCCCTTTTTCACTAGAAAAATGTGAGTCCTTAATGCTCATTAATTAACTCAAAGTAGGCTTTGCAGGAAATGTGTAGTTTTCACATGAATCAGTATGTTATATTAAAGACCAGCTCTGCATATTTTATTTGCTGTATGATTCAGCAAAACTCAAACATGCACTTAAGTTTAAACATCTGCTTACAGCTCAGTGAAGACCACAGAAGGCTGCTAAAATATTTCAGTGAATTGGAGTTAATTTAGACTGGGTGTGATTTAGGAATAGGCATCAGCAATCAAAAATTTCCAATACTTTTCCTCATACTGTAGTACCTGAGCATGTCCTCCTTCCCTTTTGGCTGAAAAACTGCTAACAGTATGAGGAGATAAGTAACACTCAAGACTGTAGAAGATTGAAGTTTGGCTTTCCACTCACAATACAGAAGTGTGTGTTTCTCTCTGCCTAAGTCAGCTCCTGTGCAATAAGGAACAATATCCCGGTTTTCTGCTTTCCTGAAAGGCGTGGCACTACAGACTGAACTACTTTGTGCCAAGAGGCTACCAAGCACTGCCCGGATATGTTGAAGAGCTTGTAAAACTGTTCTGTGCTTTTGGAAAGAACTCACAGCCTTGGAATGACACATCACTGCTATGAAGTTGAGAAGAGCACCTCCTGATCACTTGGGTTTTTCTGCTGGGATACTAGCAGGCATAAAGCATGTGCCACAGGAAGGCATTTCCTGGAGCTCTCTTCTCCTGCCATAAGATGATGATATGAAAGGGCCCCAGAAAATCACTTTCCTTCAAGCTAGAGCAACCTTGCAGCTGGGGCAGCAGATGCAAGGCTCAGGGTGTTCCCAGTTCTCTCCTGCCCTGCTTAGCCTTTGAAAGGGCTCCCTTCCTCCATCTGTGCAATGTCAGCCACCAAAGCCTTACAATTGCTCTTTAACCTTAAAATATGACAGCACTGTGCTGCACTGCTGTGATCCTGTAATCATATCTTCCTACAGACACCATTTTCATGCAGCTTAAATATTTTACAAATACATGTCTAAGTACAAATCTATTGCATTAACTCTTGTATAGAGGGTACTTATTTTCAGCTATGTGGCTGGGATTCCTATAAGTGTAATTTACCATGCAGCATGACAGAGCTGGGCTAGAAGGCTCAGCTTTTACTAGCTAAAATACAATAAAATATGCTACACCATGTTTCACAGATGAATCACTTCTAAACCATGCCTTTAAGTATTGTCTGTCACTGCAGTTCCTTATTGTAATACGTTGTGAGAGCTAAGAAAAAGAGAGAGAAATTGCCCTTTAAATCTCTACAAAGCGTATCATCCATAAGAAATTAGGAACATTTGTTCTTGGAATCAGGTGGGTTCTGTAAGAGAAAGCTATACACAACAGGTTTTATGTGACTGGAGGTGAGGCGAATGTGTTTTCACTTATTTGTATTATGTTTTATTCTAAGAACATTCAAGGGCCAGCTCACAAAACAACATCCAAACTCTGTAAAGAGAAGCTGTAGTCCAAAGGGTGCAGACAACCATCCCCTGTCAGCCCAAGCTGCCAGGCCACAGAGGGAGGAACCCGAGTAGAGCAGAGCTTCCTGATACCTGCTTTGAATTTGCTAAGAGGAGAGTCAACAGCATGTAGACAAAGAAGAGGAGTAGGTCAGGCAAATCATCAGCAGACAGCAAGATATGCAGTAGGTGCCAAATGGTCCATGCAGTCCTTGCTTCAGAGGACAGTACTGGGAAGAACTACCTAGAGCACAAGCCCCCAGCAGTCACTGACAGCCTGAGGAGCAGACAGTTGTTTGGGAAATGGCCATACAAGATCCATGCCAAAGACCTCTGTACACCTCCCAATATCTAAAATCAAAGTATGAAAGACTCAAAGTTATAGAAAGAGAGCAGTAATGATCTCCAATGGGATGTCAGGAGTCTGGCCAAAGGCTTTATATCATTTATGTGATTGGAAGGCACACACTTCATTTCTGCTAGTAAATGCATCTCCACTCACCAGATCCCCAGATTTTCTTACATTCCCTGGCTCGCCTGCAAGGGTGCTGGAACCAAGCACCAGGTTGCTTCCCAGGGCTGCTGAAGTTCTTCACAGACCCAAAAGTTTTTCTGCAGATCACATCAGATTATTTCTAAGCCAGATTCCCTTGGGCTCTTTCTTCTTTAAAGCTACCTCTGAAATAATGTAGTCAAGTCAGAGCTGGAATAACAAGGCTGTCACAGCTGGTGGCCACAGCTGCAAGTTTGGGTCAGAACATATTGTTCTTCCTTCTGCAGATGCTTTCTGTTAATAAGACACTTACTACAGAGATTTCTTCTTTAGGGATCTATAGCACAAAGCAAAACCAAGGTCAAAGAGAAAGTCCATTTTTTCATTTACCATTTTGGCAGGATAAACAAGAAATGCTTCAGTCCCATCTGACATGAATTTATAATGCCCCTGTTATTCACTACCTGTCAAAAGTTTCATCAAGACACAAGCTCAGGTTTAGAAAGATATCCAAAGGCCATTAAAAAAACTGAGTAACAGCTCAGTGCCAATTCTGCCTGACACCTTCAAGAAAAAAAGTGATTTAGACTCCCTGGAGAGACCCTTTTCATGCCCAGTAGTGGTCCCAGGGTGCAGCTCTGGGTACCTTGGTGCAGCTTCCAAGTTCACTCCACCCATTGAGTTTGGTTTTCTGTTTTGGGCTGAATAACTGAGTGTGTCTCAGTACCAAAAACCAGTATTAAGCTAGTTGGACTAGTGCTTTCCTGTACATTTTGTAAACAGTTTGAGACTGTGGGGTTTCACTATGTCTCATGGCTTCCGTAGAAAGAGGGTGAGTCAGAACAAGCCAGTGAAGAAAGCTGTTGTGTCTGGGACCCTTGCTCCATCAATTTCAGAAGCTGAAAGGTGAACTTTATGCTTTGTATGTATTTTCAGTTCACATTCTTCAGTTGCCCTGGTGGTCTGGGAGGGGGAGCAATGGGGAGGAGAGAATTTTTCCTTTTCTTTTTTTGATTAAACTAGGAAAAAATCCCAAACCCTCAGAAATACCAAGTCTCAGTTTTATGAAATATCTTCACAAAGCTCCCCAAACATTTGCATCCAGAATAACTCTGTCTCCTGCAGGCCAAAAAAAGTACCACCTTACCACATGCCCTGTGGTCCCTGCAGCCACATCACCTCCCACACAGGGTGCTCAGGACAGTGTAGGACAGAGCTGCCAGGTTTGCCTGCCCCTCACCGCCTCTGTCCCAGCCATATGACCTGCAGAAAGGCTGTGTGAATTTGAAGGCATGCAAATCTCCGCCTATAAACCTGGCTCTGCTCAGCTGCTCTTTCAGCCCCAGAGATTTATGCATTCCCTCCCTTTTAAGTAAACTCTTTTCCAAGAGCATGACTGTGAAGGTAAGTTCAGGCATAAACCTGTGTAAATTATACGGTTTGAGTTCCCCAGGGATTAGCGTGGTTTCTGCAGTTTCTCCACTGTTCAAGCTCCCCCATATGCTCCATAATCATTTCCAGCTTCCTTCATGCTCCCTGACTCAGGGCTGTAACTCAGACTGTCACCCTCTGTGCTTGAGAGGCCTCACTGGCAGTTCTCAGCTTGCCTGGGGACCAGCCATCAGACAGCACTCCATGTTCCTGTCGGGAAGGAGGAGATGCTGGTGCCATATGGGTGGCTTGGAGCAGTGGTGCCCTCCAAGCTCTGGGACAAGACCTCTGCACACAAAAACCCCAGGAACAGAAACCTCCTGGAGACAGAGGTCAGCCTGCTGCAGCCTGGCTGAGGTCAGACCCCCAACACTGCCCTCGGAGCCACTCATTTGCAGGGCTGGCTGCTGGAGCTGTGCAGAACACTGCGGAACACCTCCCTGCCCTGGACAGCATAGAGACTGTCACAGAGAGAAAAAACCCTGCCCTGGGATTTTATGTACCTGGTACTGGAAAATACATGCAATTCACTTGGGGACAATGGGTTCTTGGCTGAGGAGACTTGAGTGTTTTTAAAGATCATCTATTTTGCATTTACACTGTCAAACTAAGTAAATCTTGCCCTCTCAGCAAATGACTTCTATAAAGATCAGAAATGGATGTTGCTTATTGCCCATTGATTTCCTGAATGAAGAATGTGCACATGGCATGAGAACCGAGCGTTTGTACTACAAACACTTGTATAATTTTGGGAGAAGTACACATTAATGAAGGACTGACTATATTTCCCTCAAGTGCAAAATGTATTTAAAAGGAGAAGGCTCCTAGAGCTTTTGAAGTCTGAAGTTGTTAAACAGTCGGCAGCTGGAAATTTAAAATTCCTTCACATCAAGGCTTTGTGATCAATAGGGATTATGTTAGACAGGACCTTTCAAAGCTTCTAGCCTTAGTAACAAATAGGAGTCTGAAACATAGAGGCACTGCTGGAGGCACCTGTGAGACCTCAGTGCCAGAAGAGAAGCAAGAGGAGAGAGCATTACCTCTGGAGTGTTGAGGCAGTGACATGGGCTTCATCCCAGGCTGACTCCCCTCGAGCCACAGAAATCAAACCTGGATGTTCATTTCCCTTCTTTTGGTCCTGAGCACATGTGTTGTAGTTTTAAGTAGCCAGAGTTTTTTATTAGCTGGGGGGGCTTTGAGAGAGGCTTCTTTAAGAAGCTGCTGGAAATGTTTCAGCTCCAAGCTAACCAAGGTCAGTTGACAATGCCTCTGTGATAACATATTTAAGAAGTAGAAGAAAAAAAAGGCAAGGCAGAACATCATGGCCACTTAAGAGAGAGGAGAGNCTTTGAGAAGTTTTGGATCTGTGTGTGGGCTCTTGGCATTTAGCCGGAGTCAAACCATAACAACATGCCAATCTGAAGAGGAGTTTTGCTGCCACATTTATGGACACCCTACTCCTCAGTGTGCCATTATGGTACACGTTGCCTATCAGGAGCTCTCCATTGCAGCAGTGTGGTTGTTGGTACAAGGCATTTGGCTTCCTTGTTGCTGACAGTATTTTTCTGCTTTGCAAAGAAGAGGCCAGCTGGGCATCTTGGGGGGTGACAGGCTCTGCTGTCCTGGTAAGAAGTTTTGTGGAATACCAGAACACTCAGAGGCTGCTGAGAACAGGCAGCTGGCCCATACCTGCCATGCGGGGAAGCTCCTTGGCAGCTGCTACATCTCAGATGTTCATCAAGTTAAAAGCAATTCTGGAAGCAAAGACCCACTTGTGGGGCAGGGAGGGCAGAAGCAGCTGCTTTGCATTTGCTCCATTTGCAAAGTTTAATGTCTCTGGTTTTATTCTAATAAAATTGGTCCAACTGTTTGTTTGTTTTCTTTTTAAAGCTCCTCTACCTTCTTTGGCAACCTCAGCTGAAGATGGAGCAGATCCTCTTCAAAGCCTCTGTCTGAGTCAGGTTCCCATCACGGGGGATTCAGCTAGTGTCTTCTGAGCCTTTTGTAGAACTTGTTTCTGCTGCTACTTAAAGTCTGAGGCCTTTGAGTTGTAGATGAAGCAGGATTCCCTCTGCTACATGTTCACATCTCAAAGCAAGTGGACGGATTTTTAAAAGTAGCTCTGCGTGCTGCATGAAGGTCAGCTGCTCAGATCTCTGCATATCTGAACCTACCTGAGTCCTCTCTGGGGACTGCTGTTATGAAATGTCTGGTTAAGGACAGTCTTCACTTGCTCCTGTCACCTGAGGAACACAAAAAATGAAGGAGGGCGATTGATCTGAATACCTTTTTCAATTTCCTGGTTTTTTTTAATTAAGAAGAGAAAAGATTAAGATTCTTTCCCTTTCCTGACAGTTTTCCATTTAGCATGGACTGAAAAAAGCATTTGGTCTTGGGCCCATAGAGGAGGCATCCAGGCAGCAATTCTATAGAAGACAAGCAAAGATTAAGAGTTTTGCTCTGATCAGATCCAGAAATCAATTTCTTCTTGTAGGATTCTTTTTATTTACCAATTTTGCAGTTCTACTAGAGTTATAAATATGCTGCCTTTTGAGGGAAAAAATAGATTCCTGCAAAATTAAGAAATCCAGTCCTTTTTTTATATCTATCAGGTGCAAGCTACCAAAAGAGATTTCCTTTTCAGCAAACACTGTATCCAAAAGTTGTGGTTTCCTTTACAATATTTCCTGCATGAATGAGCTTAGCCCAATTGTTGCCACATCTTTGGATTTACGATGTTGTCAACAGTTTGTTATTTTCTTCTCTGCCTTCCAATTGCCTTTGTCTCACTCGGGTGACAAGAGAGGCTGAGGTGAGTCATCTGGCCACTGGAGACTGTTGTGCATCTTCACCAAGTGGCAGCTTGAACCTCCGGGAATCCCAGTCGCTTGTCTCAGTCAGAGATGCATTTTAATGACAAATCTCTGAGATGAGCACAGCTCAGAGCCTGAGTCTGCTGTCCTCAGCACAACATCATCGCATTGACTAGCGGAGCAAAATGTTTTATGTTGCTGTGAAAGGAACCGACACAGCTGCAGATTTAATCATTTTGGATTCATCTTGGCATGACGCCACTAGTGCGTATAAATGGAGCGTTTAATATTTAATGTGCTGTTCTGACTGAGCTCTGACCTTCTCGTGCAACTGCATGTTGGGGATTTCCGATGCCATGTCACTACATGTGGCATTGCCACTTACACGGTTTGAAGTGGGTGAAAACCACTCAGCCTGACCTGCCCTCCAAGGGCTTGGCATCCAGCAAGCACCTGGGACCAGCCTGGGACCAGTGGGTTGGCCAGAGTGCTCCACTGGTGGCTTCTTGGCTTGGCAGCACAAGGTTGTGGTGCACAATGTGATGCTCCAGGATATGACTTCAGTACCCATTGGTAGTGAATTGGTCTGTGCCCATTAAATAACATCAGAAGTTCAGAAACGACATCCCTCTGATACCATGGCACTTGGTTTGGGGAAATACAACTATCTGGTACATAAGGTAACATCAACTTCAGCAGCCTTTTCTTCCCCCACTTCACTCCAGGTCAGCTTTCCACAGCTGGAGATCACAATAACAGGAGATTGGAAGTCATGTATCTGTATGAAAGCAATAGGATAGGAGACCTAAATCTCTACTACACATTGTGCAAAAGTAGAATATGCACTAAAATAATAAGGGAATTGAATCAAAAGGGGAAATGCTTATTTTGTGCATATATTTTTCTTCCATTCCTCTTCCCAGTCGAGCAAAATGACAGACTCCTACAGCATGCAAGCTTCCTGAGGATGCCTTTATCAGCCAAAACGGATTGTTCGTAACATTCCTCTCTTTCCTTCTGCCACATCACTTTTATTGGCTGGCTCAGTTTCCTCTGCATGTGCTTCTCACTTCTTCAGCAGAGGAAATGAGCAGCCCACAGGCTAGGTATGAGAGCTATGTTAAAGAAAGAATTGGGAACCACTTAATGCAAATTACCCTGGGATCAGATTGAGCCTAGCCACTGCTCCTCATCTAATATGATTTTTGTACCTAAATGCTGGGAGCAAGTTTCAAGTGTTGTTTGTACTTGGCCCCAGTGTGGATCAGACAGAACACAAAGCAAACTCCCACATGCTGTGTCCCAAGGAGACTGCACTCCGATTTCCTCATACCCTGAAAAGTAGGTATAATTTGTTACTCAAGCATTTCAAATGCCAAATGTGACAGGATTTGTTCTAATGAAACTCAGCAGTACTGCTGAGAAATCAGTTCCAAATCTGAGATACCTTGTTTTCTTCGAACACTTCCTCTCCATTGCTAAACCTTACAATCATTTTCAGTATCCAGCAAGTTTCTGGTTGGGTTTCCTGGGACTGGACCTGAGGAAACCACGCAGTTCATCTCCTTCCCCAGGGAAAGACTGGGTAAAAAGTCATTCCTGACAAACATTAACTTTTTTAAAATCCTTCCCAAGTGGAGGTCTTGTAGCCTCCTCAGATGAGCTATTTCAGTGCTTCATAATTGTAGAAAACACATGACATCTTGAGAAAATCTCCATAATATTACTTCAATCCCATTCTACCATCTGCTTCAGTTTTAGTAATGACATCTCTTAGCATCAGTGAAAATCTCCAACTCGGTATTTGCAGGACAATAGCACACACAGGTATCATTGCAGGGAGAAAGCTTCCAGGAATAAATGGATTTAAAGAGATTTGCTGGGCTCTAGTTGTGAGGTTAACTCTGTATATAAGAAGAAAACACAGAGGGACTGTAAGGTATCAGAAGAGCTGGGTTAGAAAAAGAGATGTGTAATGGTGTAACAGCAGAGAAGATCTGTCCTGACATCATTATCCAGCAGGAAGTATGAACTTATGCTGGGCAGCTACCGCAGTCAAATGTCAACCTTTATGGTCAGTGTCAGGACAGGTCTCTCTACAAAGTAGGTGTCAGAGGTGTCAGCATACTGAGAACCAGACAGGAACTGGCAACTCATCAGAGCACTAAACACCATCAAATGAACGCCGAGGACATTCACTCATTACTAACCTGGTCTGATCTTGAACTTCTGTGGTGGAAGGGAAAGCACCTCTGAGTCATTCCAGCTCTGTTTACTGTTAGCAGTGAGTGCTGAGAAGGGAGCAGCCTCCCAGAGTGCCTCCTGCCACAGCACCACATTCAAATGGCCGATGCTTTGCAGAACAAATAGACGGGCTGGCTGCTGCTGTGGTGAGGAGTTTCCTGGGGGAAACAGTTCAGAGCAGAGTGAGGCTCACCATGGTTTCAGTTTGCGTGTTCCATCAGCTTTCATCTCCAGCAAGTACTCCTGTGTGCCTGGTTCTCAGGAATATATGTATTATGATACATAATTTAAGTTCCCTGGTAGGCAGATCACCTGGTTTCCCCACTCCAGTATTCAACCAACCTGTTCAGAAGGGCTATTGCACCTGACTCAACAGCTCCCGGGCCCAGCTGCTGCCCATGGGAGATGATTTCTTCTCTCAGGAGCCATTCACACTGCCCCTGATCTGATCCCAAATCCCTCAGCACCCATCAGCTCCAGTTTCAAGGGGCTGAGTCTCACCCAGGTCAGAGCCCAACCTGTGGATTCAACATTTGATCTAACAAACTAGAAAGGAAAAGGAAAGTTTCAATAACACTAATGCAAGAGGCAGTAGGCACATTGTGTCCTATTCACACTCACACAAGGGTGCAGCTTGCAAGCATTTTTAGAATATTCCCATGTTCTAATATATGTTTAAAAATACATTTTTTTTAAAAGTCCTCTGGCACAGAGAAGATGTTTTAATAAAATAGTATCTGAGAAAAGAATAAAGTTGGGATTTTGTTGAGGCCAGAGGGCCTAGATAACACTACTAGGGTAATGAAACAGTGCTCAGCTAACCTGACAAATGGGCTTATCTGGATGGTCTGTGGGTTTCCCTTTGTCTCCAAGCCAAAACTGGAGAAAACACCTGCAGCAAAAATCTTATCTGTACTCTTCAGTTTTCTTCCCTCCCTCATCTCCTTCACTGTGTGTTATGAATAGTTTCTTTCCTTCCTCTCACTATCCCATTTATCAGCACAGTACGGGTTTTGTTGAAATAATGCTACATCTAGAATGAGTCTCCAAGCCTATTTGGAAGAATTTGGGAGCATTATACATTTCTTTTTTTCAGCAAACAGAAATAAAATGGGAGTAAATCTGTGAAGGAGCTTCAGGCTGATTTCCCTGACCCCCTAGTTACAGCAGTTATAGCAATTCATGTTAGCACTGAGCTACTGTGAGTCCCTCTCAGTCACATGCCCACCCAGAGCAGATACAACATGGATGGAAAAAGGCAGTAATCAAAGCCCAGGAGAGGACTCTAGTTGCTTACCAGAAGCTTAAGGAAATTTTGAGTTGTGTTGTGTTGGCCTGGAGAACACAAGGGCACCTCAGATGTGTGCAGATGGCTTCTGTGAAAGGACAAACAGGGCACACGTACCTGGCTGCAGGGAAAGCAGATCCCCAGCAGCATTTCTCTGGAGAGGAAAAGGAGGAATGCATGACAGGATAAAGGAGAGCTCCCAGCCCAGACATAGGTTTGGAATAAACATGACTCCAGTGTGATGACTCCAAGAATAAGGGAAAAGCAGGGATTTGGGACTCGTCCTGCAACAGAAGCTACAAGAATAAAATAACATCTCAATCCCATGTTAATTTATAACGGGAAGAGCAAGAAGAAGCTGTCAGAATATGTCAGGAAGATGTGCAAATAGAAGAGCAGCTGATTCTGCATAACCAGAAAGATATCTGAGATGGGATGCAACTCACTGTACTTTAGAGGCATCTCTATGTTGTCCCTGCATGGTGACTCTGGGCTCCCTTTATAAGTCACAGGAGAGAAAAAGGCCCACTTACAGAATGATTCATCTGACCTATTTTAGACATTTACTCTAGCATACAATGACTCATGTCCTTGGGGTGCCCATTTCTTTCCTATAAACAAGAGTCTAGACAAGTAACTCAGATGTAGACATTCACAATTAGATGTCTGTGTTTGGACAGATGAATTCTGCCTCTAACATTCAACCAGAAATCAGCCTACAAGCTCTGCCAAAGACAGCTCTGGTTGATAGCCACGATAGGGAAGAGAAACAGGGTCATTCATTCTCTTTGATGGTGCATAGCTCCCTGCACAAAACGCTTAAAGCACTAGCTAAAAGATTAACCATCCTGTGAATGGCTGTGATAGCACTACTGGAGCAGCAGCAGGGACCAGTAAAAGGAGATTCATTATTGCAACTATTTTTCTAACCTGCACCTACATCTAATTAACTGGTGTCAGATCCCTTTTCAATCAAAGTCACTTGACAAAAGGAAACACCAGTCAAATGGGTTTGGCACATGATCTCTTGGGGTGGGTTGGTAGTGGCACAGATGGGTATCTGGCCATAGGCTTCCACTCTCCTAGACTTGAGAGGCCTCAAGAAAAGCTGGTGGTTTCTCTTGCTAATCCCATGGGTCCTCTCTACTGTCAGCAGAGCTGACGCTGTGCTTTCTGAGGTGGGGCTCTCATAAGCCCCTTGGGGCTGGGTAGAGCTGGCAGGATCTTGTGAGGCTTTAGGAACGAATAATCTGAATAAAAAGTCAGGTCAGACCACTGGGAAGAGTTTGTTTTGACAGTTTTAAAGTGTTTCTCATTTCAGCCTGTCAGTCTGACTTCCTATGGCTCATACATTCACACTGGCTGTGTCTCCCTCAACAACTTTGAACTCATTGAGCGATTTCAGCCAAATTTGACAGAGAGATAACAGCCTCAGAGACGATTCAGTTCCTCAAAGGTTCACAAAAATAAGCATCCACATAAAGGAGAGAGATGTTATGAGTAACTTCAAATGAATAAAAGACTACAATGTGTACTCAGCCTTGAGCATCTGCACTAGAGAATCCACAAGGGAAACAGCCATTGCATATCCCTCAGACCCCAACCCTGGGCAATTTTCCTGACCTCCTCAGGAAACCAGACACATGACCCCATAGTAAATAAGGCTCAGTTTAACCCAGCAGCCACCAGACCCCAGAATCATTCTCTAAGTGCTTTTGGTAACAATCAGTTGAACCTTCTGTACACAAAGTGATCTCAAATTTTAAAAAGCAGTTCTGTTTTAATGCTGCAATTGCAGTTTCAGATGTGTAAAATCAGGACATTTATCTCACGTAACTGAGTTTTGGAAAGGAAAGGTAGGCATTTTCTGGTTTTAGGCATGCAATGGGAAGGCTCCCCAGCAGCTTCTGCCGTCACATCCCGCAGGCCAACAGCTCTTCTGCAGCATTTCCCAGGGAAGCACCATCCCTGCTGAGCCAGGGCAGGGAGCACACCACAGCCCTCACTGCTGGCACCAGCAGGCCAATGTCCTTGCCCTTGGTGGGATCCAGGAGCCACTGGCTGTACTTCCCACCTCCCACTGAGCAGGGCAAGTTGGGAGGTTGTCACCTGGTTCTCAGTGCCACTGAGCTTCAGCTCTGCTTTGTGTCCCGCAAAGCTACACATGTGCTCAGCCAACAATTTGCAGTGACTGGAGGAGACGCCCCACAGCTCAGCTGAGGCCCTGGGGAGCCCTCTTGCTTCCCAATGATAAGGGGTGAACAGACAGGAGGCTGCTGGCACCACAACCACAGACTCAGGCAAGGGCCAGGGAGTCATGCAGAGGAGAAGCTGAAAGGGGTGCACAGCTCAAGCTGGCACCATGGGAGTCAGGCTACTCAGGCTCGTAGGGTTGCCATGGCTGTGGATGAAAAGGAAAAGCTCTGTGTCAGCAGGAACTTTTCATGCTCTGGGCCAAGTTCTCCATGGCTCAGTTCCCAGCCAGAGCCCAATGTCTGGCTGTAAGAGCTGTGCTGCTCCTGGAGCCCAGGGATGGAAGAAGTCAACACTGAGTTACAGCTGGGTACTTCTCATACCGGGTGGCTGGGTGCCATTCCCTCTCCATGCCAAAGGGACTTGCCTGCTGGAAAAGGGCAGTTGAAGAGTGAGTAAAAAATTAATCCCTTCCACGGCACCAAACAGAGCCATGGACACTTCCAAGCCAAGGTTGGGAGACAGCAGAAAGTACAGCTCTGTAAATTCCTCTCCTGACCCAAGTGGTGAGAGTGGCACCACATCCATCAGGCCAACATCAGGATTTCATTATGGGGAAACACAGGTTTACCAACCCATGCAAAACCTCACAACTTTTGGGCACAGCAGAGGCACAAGCTGCAAGAATGAGGACTGAGAGGGAGGAAATTCACAACATCGTCTAATTTCTGTTGTCACCTTTCAACCCTCCCTTTCCTTTCCCACACCATCCCAAGCTGTACTACCTGCAGAAACTCCTGGACAGCTCTGCTGTCCCAGAGGAAGCTGTGGCTATAAATAGCAAACACAGGGCTCTGTCTTCCTCAGTGGCTGCTCCTTGCCGTAGTGCAGCAATCCAGCCCTGCACAACCAATGCCTGGAAAATTCCTCTGGGTTGCCCCGCTGATGACCCCCAAGCGATGAGTTTTTATTCCGTCTGACTTTATCACTCCCATAAGTTGCAGAAGCCAGAAAAGACCAGAGATATGTGCTTGCACTCGGCTGCCACAGTTTTGGAAAAAAAACAAAACAGCATCAGAAGTAGGGGACTGACTCCGAGGGAAGAAGCACATAAAAAGTTCCAGACATTCTGAAGTGCTCAGACAACTAAGGCAGGCTGTTGGCCACCCTGAGAAAACACAGATAAGCTAGAAACCCCCATCTTCTGCTTGCCAGAGCTCTGTGAGCTGGAGGACAACTCAGCTGCTCCACAGCCAGAGTTGTCTGCTTGCCAGAAACTCCTCACCAGTGGCAGGAGAACTGCAGCTGGACGGGAGATGCTCTTTCAAGGCATCACCTAAATCATTTAGACACACAACAATCAGATATCAACTTACTTTAAATACATCTGTCTCCCCCTCAGCACAGCTGCTCTTGCACATTCAAGCAGCACGAGTGGTGCATCTCAGCACTTCATTTATCTTAAATGAGATTTATGTCGGTATTACAGAAACAAACCTGTTTCCCCTTCACAGATATAACATTAATGGACCGAACCAAACCCTCCAAATTAGCAGGCTGTCTCACCAGCTCTGCAGCAGTGCTGTTCTAGCCAAAGTGACAGGGGAACCAGGGATAACACCTCATCCAGTCAAGCTCTTTCAGAAAGGTCCCTTGGCACAGTGCTCCCTAACACCCTCTGTTCCCAGATGGCATCATCATTTCTGATGACACATCAGAGCTGCCAAGGATCCTCTAAAACCCAAAGAAGTGGGCTTTGCTCAGCCAGGGAAGCAGCTATAGAAGAACCTGCCAGTGGGGTGCAGAGCTCCCACACATGCACGTGTGGGAGAGCCTGTGTTTACAACAGTGGCTTTTAATGGTTTCTCACACACTGTTCTGCTGATGGATGGCTTACCAGGAGCTGTTAACGCAGCAATATCCCAGCCCTATTTACAGACATCTCTGCACATTTACTTTGTCACAAGTAAACTCTGCACACGGCAATAAAGCTTAAGGTAATGNAAGTACAGCTCTGTAAATTCCTCTCCTGACCCAAGTGGTGAGAGTGGCACCACATCCATCAGGCCAACATCAGGATTTCATTATGGGGAAACACAGGTTTACCAACCCATGCAAAACCTCACAACTTTTGGGCACAGCAGAGGCACAAGCTGCAAGAATGAGGACTGAGAGGGAGGAAATTCACAACATCGTCTAATTTCTGTTGTCACCTTTCAACCCTCCCTTTCCTTTCCCACACCATCCCAAGCTGTACTACCTGCAGAAACTCCTGGACAGCTCTGCTGTCCCAGAGGAAGCTGTGGCTATAAATAGCAAACACAGGGCTCTGTCTTCCTCAGTGGCTGCTCCTTGCCGTAGTGCAGCAATCCAGCCCTGCACAACCAATGCCTGGAAAATTCCTCTGGGTTGCCCCGCTGATGACCCCCAAGCGATGAGTTTTTATTCCGTCTGACTTTATCACTCCCATAAGTTGCAGAAGCCAGAAAAGACCAGAGATATGTGCTTGCACTCGGCTGCCACAGTTTTGGAAAAAAAACAAAACAGCATCAGAAGTAGGGGACTGACTCCGAGGGAAGAAGCACATAAAAAGTTCCAGACATCCTGAAGTGCTCAGACAACTAAGGCAGGCTGTTGGCCACCCTGAGAAAACACAGATAAGCCAGAAACCCCCATCTCCTGCTTGCCAGAGCCCTGTGAGCTGGAGGACAACTCATCTGCTCCGCAGCCAAAGTTGTCTGCTTGCCAGAAACTCCTCACCAGCGGCAGGGGAACTGCAGCTGGAGGGGAGATGCTCTTTCAAGGCATCACCTAGATCATTTAGACACACAACAATCAGATATCAACTTACTTTAAATACATCTGTCTCCCCCTCAGCACAGCTGCTCTTGCACATTCAAGCAGCACGAGTGGTGCATCTCAGCACTTCATTTATCTTAAATGAGATTTATGTCGGTATTACAGAAACAAACCTGTTTCCCCTTCACAGATATAACATTAATGGACCGAACCAAACCCTCCAAATTAGCAGGCTGTCTCACCAGCTCTGCAGCAGTGCTGTTCTAGCCAAAGTGACAGGGGAACCAGGGATAACACCTCATCCAGTCAAGCTCTTTCAGAAAGGTCCCTTGGCACAGTGCTCCCTAACACCCTCTGTTCCCAGATGGCATCATCATTTCTGATGACACATCAGAGCTGCCAAGGATCCTCTAAAACCCAAAGAAGTGGGCTTTGCTCAGCCAGGGAAGCAGCTATAGAAGAACCTGCCAGTGGGGTGCAGAGCTCCCACACATGCACGTGTGGGAGAGCCTGTGTTTACAACAGTGGCTTTTAATGGTTTCTCACACACTGTTCTGCTGATGGATGGCTTACCAGGAGCTGTTAACGCAGCAATATCCCAGCCCTATTTACAGACATCTCTGCACATTTACTTTGTCACAAGTAAACTCTGCACACGGCAATAAAGCTTAAGGTAATGACTTCTTCAGCACAAAGCCAGCAATTTCCTGTCAGCTTGGTTTACAAATGGCTGACTCTGGGCTTAATTTTCAACTGTGGCTCCAACGGTGGCTATGCAAAATGAGAGTGAGGGGAGGGAGAAACTCCAGGCTGTGGCACTCTGAGGAGTGGCATCCCTTCTCTGAAGGATGAACAGGATGCTCCTGTGTCCTTGTCCAGTCACACCATTTTGGTTTTTTCCATCAGCATGAAAGCCAGTAAATGGCAGCCCCAAGTCTCAGGTTAACACCCACATGTTAATGTTATGTACCCTTCTCAAAGCCGACTTTGCCCTACACAGCTGAGTAGAGAATGCTGTCACACAAGGGAAGATCACAGTGGATTTCCCCTCCAGAGGTCTTTCTGAGGGAAAGACGTGGAATCAGACAATCTTGGCACACTTCCTACAGCATCCTGCAGCAGTGGCAGTGTGACCTGGGTGGGCTCTGTGGCCACACTCCCACCACTGCCAGGGGCACTGCATCTCCCACGCACGATGGTACAGCAATTCTGGGGAATCCCAGTGGCTGAGCAGATCGTCAGCATAAGGATATAGGACAGGGAAGCCATAAACCAGGGAACTGAGCTGCAGATAACCCGCACATACTCACTCCAGCCATCTCACTGCCAGCATCAGGGGAAACTAAGTGGATATTATTGCTTTCTCCTGCACACATCAACCTTCACGTGCTGAAACTGTGAGGTAAAGATCTCCAGCCTCCTTCTATAATTAGCACAGAGAGAGGATGTCTGAGAACAAGAGTCTATTTTAGGTGTTGTGAGTCACCTTCCAGAGATGTGGATCTTTTTTTTGCAATGACCATATAGAAAGATCTGAAAGTAGATACCTAAAATAGACAGTATAAATATGCATTGAAAGCTTGGAGCATCCTGCCCTTTAACTGGGTTATGATGTTCCTCCTTACCAAGGGTGTGAAAACACTTTGTCACACTGAAATCTAAACCACTGCACTTAGGAGGGCTGTCAGCAGCCAACTCAGGCACAGAGGGCACAAGATGATGCTGGTAGAGTTTTTGCAAACCATCCTGGTCCAGGACTCTCACCCCAATAGAAAACTGCAAGCTGCCCTTCCCCTGCCTTGGTGTAAGCCTGCCTTGATTTCCAGCATAGACATTGAAAACATCTTTGGCATCATCGAAAAGGAGGGAAAAGTTAATATATTTGCATCTGTGAAAAAAGGGTCAAAGGATCAAGAGCTCTTCTTGGATCAGTCTACAAATGGCAGGTCTGTGTGTAACATTTTGATTTTGAGCTGTGGCTAAGAGGTGAAGAAAATAAAGATGGGAAAAGTTGTCTGCTTGATGCATTAGGGGAATGGCTGAAGTGGAGCTTGAGGTTTTCCATACTATAGTCCAAGATTTGGGGGCTTCTCATTTTCCTAGTTTTTCTGATTTTTTCCACTGAATGTCCCTCTGCCCTTTCACAACAATTTCAGACACAAAAACTGTGTCGGTTAGAGGAATCCCTTCTGTTTACAAGAGCCCAATCCTTAACCTCTTTTGCTTATCCTCATTGAGATCTCACTTCTGTTGTTTCACTTACATCTTGAAACTCCTCAGTCTTCTGTTTCCATTATGACCTATTTCTGCCCTTTCCAATTCATCCTACAAGTTCCTCCTTTACCTTCCGAGCTTCCATGAAGGTTCCTTCAGTCTCTTCTGTAAATACTTCAAAGCTTTAAAGAATGAACTGTGCTTCAGCTCGGCATCCTCTTAAACATCTTGCTGAATACGCTTCTTGTTATTTTTAAGAATTAAATTTAAGAATTAAACCCCAGTAAGAAATCTGCCACCATTATGGGGGATAGCACATTAATCAAAGACACAAACTTCTCCCTAGCTGCCTGGGCAGGGCCCAGCCTGGGATTGATAAATTGCACCTGGAGGTAACTAATAAATCTGAGAAGTCATTTGCTTTTTATGAACAGGAGCAGCAGGAGATGCAGCTGCCAAAAGAATTTGGGTAGAAGGAGAGCAGTGCCTGGAGCTCCCAATGTGCTTCACTTCCCATTCCCCCACACACTGTCGCGTCTGATGTCCACCCACAGACCCACTGCCAAGCACAGTGGGTCCCTGCTGTGCTTGGATGAAGTATTTAAATTAATCATTGGGTTTTTTCTGAGGCACGTGGCAGGAGCACAGCCAGGACATCCATTTGCCAGTGTGGGGCCATTGGTGGTGGTGGCACAGCCAAGCNACAGGCAAGCACCGCATTCCCCACTCTGCCAAAGAGGGAAGGATGTATGAAGTAAAGCACTGCCCCAGGACACAGCAATGCTGCATCCTGCCAGGGCCTTGGCAAAATGGAGACACTTTCTCCATCCATGCCTACTTCTCCTGGAGGAGGAATTTTGCTGTTCTCAGTGTTGGTGCAACAGAGAACCTCCCCATGAGGGGCAAGGCTGGACTCAGACACGATGTCCTTGGAGTGCCCAGCTCCTGTCACCCAAATATCAACACCTTCCCCCGCCTGGGGCCTGAGCAAATGTCCCCACTCCCTACTGATCAGGGGCTGCAGAAGGCAGAGTCATCCCTCATGCTACAGCCTCTATACCTGGCACTGGGGACTCTGCTTTCTATCAACATTACCATGATGTGCATGTCAAACAAGCATCCTGTGAGAAGCTTTCTCTAACTGCTACCAAATCAGCATTTGAGAATTACTTCAGATATTTGGGAAACATATTGCTTGTCTTCCTTGGTTGGAAACA
>WEIV01021239.1:0-25412 GCA_013390005.1 Calyptomena viridis
AAGACCATGCAAGAAACCCACATGTACTCCCCAGCTATCATAGAGCTGGATATTATTATTGTTTTGTCCATATCCACCAGCTGAGATCAAATGCTTTCCAAGCAATATGAGGCCAAGGCCACATATAGTCTAGCATTTAGACATAGGATTTTATCTTTTTCAAGCTAATCGACATATTTCCTAATGCTAGATGAAGCAAACTGCTTGGATCTCAGCTGTTGCTAATTTCAGCTTCAACAGAGAACCTTGGAAAGTCCAAGTGATTCTTAGCTAGAATTACAGGAAATTACTGGTCTGAAAATTAGTACACATTTTAAAGCCAAGGCCATGTATCCAGTAGGACGGAAAACAGTTTTTGTTTCTAATGTAATGGTGGGGAAAATACAGCAGAAGTTAAATGCTCTGTATGCACCCAACAGCAGCACTAGGAAAAAAAGAAAAGCTGCAGAAAATCTGAAATGGCACTAATAAAATACACATTAGACAGCCGGTAATTCACATGGATACTTTTCTCATATGCAACAAAATTAATTATTTGTGTGTGGAGTGCCTAACATGGAGAGAAAAGTACCAGGCAGAAATATTTCTGTGCTTCTATTGCCTTTTTGCAAGAACTGGACCACAGAGAGGTCCAGCAGGCACTGGTTCTTTTGCTGATGCAAGGACAATGTACTTTTGGCTTGGTATACCTGTGCTTAGATGCTGCTTGGGAGAGTTTTCAACCAGTCTGTGCCCATCTCCTTCTCATACAGCTGTGCCCACATAAGTCCACAGTGGGGTCCCACTGCGGAGCCTACAGACACCATTCATATCTGAGAGCTGTTCAGGAGCATCCCAGAGGAGGATGGAACATCCCAGAGGAGGATGGAGCATGGAAACCCAGACACAATGCTGGGTATCACTCCCCTGAAGGGGAAGAATACATTCTCTGAAGGATGGCAAGACAGGGAAATGTCAGAAATTTTATCATCTATACTAGCAGGGTTTTTATATGTGTTTCTAGCACTGAGCCACATTTTGGGGAGGACAATGGAAGTTGACCAGATGGCACTGAGGATAGGAAACACACACAAGGCAGGTGCTTTCAGCAGCCCTGATCCTTGGTATGCTTTCTGAGCAGATATCACAGCAATTCTATATACTGCTGTTTACTCAGAGGAAGTGCTGGGACAGAAGTGCATCAGCTGCAACTTTTTTTCCGGTTATTCTCCACATTTAGGCTTTTCCACTGTCATTTACATATTGTATGAGACAGATTCAGAAGGAAATTTCACAGTTTCATGACAGCTATATGCTTGCTGAACAGCACTATGTTGGCAGTCTTAAAAAAAAAGTTATTTCTGATTGTGAAAAACCAGGAAAGTTTCTCAGAATCATCTCTTCTGGAATGCTGTCAAATAATTTCTCTATCAAAGTTTAACAAATCACCTAGACTGGCAGAAAAATGTGCCTCATAGTGCTCTCTCACTGAGCTAGGATGTGACTTTTACATTTGCAGGAAGCTATCTTTCACTGCCCTCCACAGTCCGATTAAACAAAAAAAGCAGTTTAATCAGTTGTAATTTGCACTACTGCTTTTATAATACTTGCATTGCAGACCAGGATGAGGGCTGGTAGACATGACATACGCACAGTAGAAATTAAATGAAATTTTAGAGGCAAACTTCATTCACTGGAATATCTCTGCAATTATGAATATCTCTCCCCATTATGAAGGAGTGATGAGGAAGACTAAGAAGATATCACTGTTGAATCACATGTACAAGCACTAACACATGGTGAAACCATGCAGCTAATGGGCTCAGGTAGCCTGTTTCCAGTGATACAGGTATATTAATATATTACTGCAAAGTTTTTCCATTGTGATAAACTTGTGTAGGCAAATCCCAGGTTATGGACTGGTGAACTGGTGCAGGATTTTCTTGATTATATCACGTGTTTAAAATGTCCTCTCCTAAAATTGAAATCAAACAAAAAAGCCAGGACAGAATAATATCATTAAACATTCTGCTCTGGTATATTGTCCTCACTCTGGATTTTCTCACTTGCAATTTCATCAATATAGTACCTTAGTACCCTGCAGGTAGCAATCAAACTTTATCCAACAAGCTTATTATTCACTTTAGGTTTCCCAGGAAAGCAACCCAGACACAGAGGAGTCCTATTTCGTCACTTGAGCAAGGCCAAGACTTTAAGAGGATGTAAAGAATTTGCTTATACTTTATTAACAGCAAGAAGAATGTTCCATTAAATCATAAATATGTACCATCAGCAGGAAATAACACAGCACTAACAACAATAATTTAATTTACTGAATTAATGTTTCTTTCTAATTACAGGTGCATTTTGTCACTTTCATTACTACATGTGTACTTGTTCCCACTCCTTCTCTGACAACAGAACCAGGATTTTGTGAGGTTGAAGTCCTTGCGTCTCACTTGAAACATTCATAACCTTACATCCAGTCCAGACATCTGATGCTTGTCTACCCAGTAGGATATCTCCAGCCTGCAATTCATCCAAAAGAAGCTGACTAAGGTGAGTGGACTGTATTGGACATGCTTCTTTTTCCTCAGCTGTGCAGGCTGTTTGGAGGCCGCACTCAGACTGATTTCTATTTCAACTGTTAATATGAAGAAAGAGAGCTCCCTGCCTTGGTGAGGTTCATTGTGCAGCACCTGCAATACACCAATGCTGTGAGATCCTTCCTGGAACTGGGGTCCCAGTGTGGCACACACCCAGTAGACAGATCTGAACCTTCCTTAGAGAGACAAGTGAACTAATTGAACAAGACAGAAAAGCACAAAGAGGCAAAGTGGCTTCCTGAGCTCATACAGCAGGTAAATGGCAAAGCATGGACAAAAGCAAGGAACATCTATTCTCAAGTGAATTCCACTCTGTGACAGGTTGACCCTGACTTGGTGCCAAGTACCCGGACAGTCTCTCGCCCCTTACCAATAAGATGACAAACTCGTGGGTGTTAAGATCAGGCAGTTTAATACAAGCAAAGAAAAGATTTGCGCGCGCAAGAAGCAAAGAGAAGGCAGATCTAATCTCTACTTCCCATTCAACGAAGGTCAGGTCGCATCCTGAGAAGCAGGGCCCTACGCGTTGGTTGTCCCTTCAGCAGGCAGACATCAGAGAACAACCCCGTGCCCCCACCCCTGCTGTTCTTTTGTATCTGAGCTGACGTCATATGGTCTGGAATATCCCTTGCATCAGTCTGGGTCACCTGACCTGCTCGTGTCCCCTCTGCCTCTCCCTCACAGCAGTCAAAACAGTGGAGTGTTATCTTCTAGCACTGCTAAGGCTGCTGAGGCTCGGGTAGACCCAGTACACACTCTCATCAAATTGCACACCAATTCATACTAAACTTCTGTTTATCCATCTTTTGGATCAGAAAGGTCACTCTGGCTCTCTCTGGTTGGAATGTCAACCAAGCAAAATAAAATCAGGTTTGGCAAAATAAAATAGGAGGAAAAACGTAATTCTGGTTTCTTGGGAGAAAAATAGTGTATGGACCACATTCTTGCCAAAGCTGTGGCTAATTCAGGTGGTTCTGAAGACTGGTCAGTCAGCATGGAATATGTTTTTCTGAGCATCATAACCTTTGACTGAGTTATAAAAAAAAGGAGAGAAAAAAATTGTCAAGAGACTGTGAAGGAGAATGGAAAGAGTGTATTTTCCATTAAATTATTTCAGTGGAGTCCTGACCAAGTGAGTGGTTTCTTCAGAGTTATGAACTAAAGAGAAGATTTCTTTGGACAGTTCGTGCTTTTTTGTTTGTTCCTGTGCTGAATGTTATCAGGATTTACTTTAGATTAATTCCTTGTTTCCTCTCTGTTTCTCTTCTTCAGAGACATGGAAATTTTTTTTTCATGCCCCAGCAATACTCTAAACTTGCTGTATGGTGTTGCCTAGTCTGATTAGCACTGAAGATAAGCCAAAAAAAAAATGGTTGTGCATTAGAATGCCAGCCTTTGTTTCATTGGAAGGAGGCTGGGTCAACACTGTCACCCAAAGTCTTTATACTAATGATGTCAGCTGTAAAAATTCAGTGCCCAAATGCAAAAGCACTTCCTTTCCACGGGGCTATATGAGTTTAAACCTCAGCATTTCTGCACTGTGTGACCTGATGAGAGGGTTGCTAGGCAAAAAGCCAGACCTCCCTACATAGCCAAGATATCCATGCATGATCTTCCTACACATTCTGCAGGCAGGGACTTGGGATCCTGCACCCACACAACCCATGTCTCCTGCACACTGAGGCATCTTTGTGCTCTGCCCTGGCCTTGGCACAGCCTAGTCTACTGAAAGCTCCCTACAGCTGACAAAATAGTTGACACAATAGCAGTTATCCCACTTCTCCACTGCTCACGATGGGAGAGGGGAGAAAAAACATGGCTGGATCTCCTATTCTGAGTTACTGCTCTACCACCCTCACTTGTTGTAGCATCCCAGTGACCCTGTGCATATAGTGATGATTAGGTGGGGCCATTAGCTGCTGGCTTATCTTGACTCACTCTTGGAACAGAAACCAATCAAGAGAAAAGCAGTCTAGCTGAAATACTACAATGAAAGAGAAAGGTATAAAGCAGGCAATGCTTGGGGTAAGAAGACTAAAATTCTGCCAGTCACCTAAGTAGAGTTTATGTCAAGCACTCAAATCTCCCTATCACCTTCTTGCTGTATTCTTTACAGCCACAAGCCTCCCATGTATATTTAGAGGGCATGGTGCAGTCATTCATCATCATGGCTAAAAAGCTCTCTCTGTGTGCAGAGCTTTCTGACTGCTGGGGACTCAAACCCAGAGAGCTTGGCTATTCTCAGCCCGGCCTGGCAGCCTGACTTGCTACAGTGCATGGTGAAGGAAATTCAAGCAACACTGTTAACAGGAGCAAACTGCTGCCTCATCACAGACCTTTGATCTAAACCCTGTATTTTAATCACCTTGAAGCTATTTCCAGATTAAACGTGGGCACTGAAGCCTCACTTTTAAAATTAAACCTTCTTTCTCTCCCTTTTTAAAAGGAGTGAGACATTTAATTTGTTATATTAATTTCTACAATAAAGCATGCAGTACTTTTTAGACAATTAAAGGCTGTACTGCTCTTTGGCAGACAACACTGTTCTATAATTCTAACCTATTCACATCCCTCAGCTCTCCTTCTAAAATGCCAAGATTCCCTTCCTTGCCAAATGTTGAAAAGGGTCTGCCAGCTGATGGTTTTAAAATAATTGCAAGTGCAGAAACGGCAAATAGAAAAACTTGTTGGTCAGAAAAACCACCTGTGACTAGTGCAGCACCATATACTCTAGAAACCTTGTTGGTTTAGGGCCTCTTTTTAGGGATTTATAAAGTTCACCTGTGAAACAATGAAATCACCACACTGTTTCAGCTGTCAGAGCTGCACAAAACAGCTTTTTGTAACAGTACTTGGATAAGAGAGGGGTGATGGTGTTCTGAATGGTTCATGCTGAATATCCGTTCTGTAAGATAAGGCTTCACTTTAGTGCCGCTTCCCTCAAGGGAGTTAACTGGTGGCATAGTACAGACAGCAGTCATGTCAAAGTCAAGGAGTGACAGAGGTTTCTTGTGGTACACAAAGTTTTTGAGTCCCTATCTGAAGGAAGAAAAAGCATGTCACTTGTCTTATACTCACCTCCATGAACTCTGGACTAGCTTGGTCTACATATTATTTAACTTCATTGTTATTTTGCTTCCCAAAGCTATAGGTTTTCTGATGACCTTCTTGATTTCAAGGTTCCTTTGCAAACTGAGAAATACAGCAGGACAGCATCAGAAGCCAGGTATGAAGGGCTCTTTGTTCAAAGGCCCTCTCTGTGGCACGTGATGAACACAAAGTGATATGTCCGCTACAGACAAAAAGGAAAGAGTTGCTGGGACATCTCACTCACACTGACATAGAACACAAGGACTTTCCACTGAAAGGTGAGGATGAGAGACTGGACAGTAGAAGAAGCCCACAGACCAGAACTATATGCCAGGAGAGACTAAATACCTGATCAGCTAGATCATGGCTCCAAGAAACAGACCACGTGTACCTGGACATCCATGCCAGGAACATCCAGCCCAAATCCCTTTTCCTGCTCCAGATTGCAAAAGGGAGGCAGAATATGGGGGAACTTCATTTGAGTTCCCTTGTAGTGAGATGATGAGGAGATGTGCTTTCTCCTTCAGAACAGCAGTGACAAGGCACTCAGAGGAGAAAAAAACAGTCTCCAAAAAAGCCTGAAGTAAGGATCATTACATTCCACATCTTCCTTAAGAAATTGATTGCTTTTGATTCTTGTAGGAGGAGGCAGAGACAGAAACCTGGCCTTACGCATGAGTAGAAACATGACTTATCCCTCACAGCACCAGTCCTGTGCTTGGTTTGTCAGCATTAGAGTGCATCCAGATCATCACCCATCTGACTGAGGACAGCCTAATTAGAGGCATCAGCAGGATCCAAAGCTGCCTTTTAATTTCAATAATATATAATGTTTATTTTATAATAAGATGATTTATTATAATCTCTATGGTTTCACACTCCATTATTATTCTTTTATACTTAAATTATATTAACTTCAAGGGCAGTCTCAGTCATCTGCTCCAAATCTATTTACATACAAGTAAATTTCAAGCAATAAAGCCACTTTCTACCAAAAACCAGGAAATAACCCTGTAGTCTGACAGTTTTGCTTTTCTGTAAGAAAAAGAATGAGACAAAAAGAGGAAAGTATTTGCAAACTTTGGATGATGGTCCAGAATGAATGTCAAGAATCTCCCAGAAGCCATAATAAAAAAATACTAAGTGTGTTTTTCTTTATTTCCTCCCCCATCCCACACTCCAAAATGCTACATTAAAATATGCATTTTTTTAAATCAAAACTTTTGGGGTTTTCCAGCACATTGGGATCAATACCTTCTCTTCAAATATGTAGAAAATGAGTCACTGATCAAATGTCTGCCACAATTATTCATTGTGCAATATTCTGATTTCAATGCAAAGCTTGCATTGTGAATATTCCTAGACTTACTAAGAGCCTGCACTGGTATTTCTTCCTCAGTAAATTGCTTTTGTTCTTGAATGTCACCAGAGCACCTTAGTCAAAGCAGTCAAAGCAGTTTTCTTAAGACAGCCAGTTGTTTACTAAATAATTCATCAACTGCACAAAAGCCAAAAAGGGGCAGAAAAGCTCCAGAAGGAAACAGCACTTCAAAGCAAATCAATGCAAATCAAACCCTTCAGTTTCTGGAGGCAGCTTTGCACAGAGCTTTCAGAGCACACAGAATGCTCAACAGCTCACTCTGGGCATACATGGGGGCCTGGAGGGACAGATTGGTGTTTGCAGCCAAGTGAATGATGTAGCTGATAGTGCCAAGATGCAGAAGTCCTTGCCATGGGATATTGGTTGCTAAATCTTGATGTGCCTTCCACATCCCTGTCGAGTCTCCACAGCATCTCTTCCCCTCAGCACACTGTGCAGAGCTCCCACCCTGCTGTCCTACACCAACCTGTTGACAACACAGCACTGCATTTTGAGGCTCTGAGGCCAAGGAATGATTTTCTTCCATGGGGACGCTAAAATGCAAGTTTTCTGCAGATGCAAAGTACCTTGGTTCCTTGGCCTTGGCCAAGCTCTTTTTTGCCAGGGTGGAAATAGCAAGGAGTGGAATGAGCTGTGATAGGAAAAGAGCTGATGTCCTCCATGGTGGAAAAGTGGAGACTAACTGGGAATCATCTCTGATAGACCATAGTATCCTCCCACAACCTGAATGTATCTGGGGACATCTGGTTGTCTGGTCCTGGAAAACCAAGCCATTCCTTAAACAATGGAAAGAATGAAGCACATTTTCCAGTGTGTCTCCTGTGTGGGTTCAGTTACACCTAACATAACCCCTCTCCTTAGCAGAAGAGTAAGCAGAGAGTTCTTCAGCCACCTTCTAGGACTGTGGAATGCAATTATCACTGAGATCTCCCCTCCTCTGGGTTATAACTGGCTAACACATTCAAAACATATTTGAGCTGCTGGAACACACATGCTCTTACTGCATAACAGAATCCCAGAATCCCAGACTTAACAAGGTTGGAAAAGACCCTTGAGATTATCAAATCCAATCTATGACCTAACGCCATCTCATCAACTAAACCATGGCACTAAGTGGCACATCCAGTCTTTTTTTAAGCACTTCCAGGGACAGTGACTCCACCACCTCCCTGGGCAGCCCATTCCAATGCCCAATCACTCTTTCTGTGAAGAATTTTTTTCCTAATGTCCAGCCTAAACTTCCCCTGCAGCAGCTTAAAACTGTGTCCTCTCATTCTGTCTCTGGTTGCCTGGGAGAAGAGACCAACCTCACCTGTTTACAACCTCCTTTCAGATAGTTGTGGAGAGAGAACAATAAGGTCTCTCCTGAGCCTCCTCTTCTCCAGGCTTCATTTTCTGAAGAAGTTGGCTGAAAATGTCTCACTGCTCCTAAGAAAGCAGAATGTGTCCATCTTTCTCTCTTCACCATATCTAGCTGTGCAATTTTTCATTAAGTTTGTTTAGTTTACTACTCTGGATTTAATTTAAAGAATTAGTGTTTCTAAAATTACACACATGGTGGTATTTGCAGCTGTAATTGCATTAAAAGGAGTGTGTAATTTTCTGTCACAAGAGATGGGGGTGTGGGATGGAGAGAAAGAGCAAGACCACTCCAAAGATTACTAGTAGTTGAAGTAAACCTGTCTTCGATTTAGCCAGCATTAGCGTGACATATTTATAGATTTTCAATTATATATATCATAGCCTGAAATACATTTCTAATACTGCTTTGGAATTCAAATCACTGCCTTACTTTTTTTTCTTCTTTCTTTTTTTTCTTCTTATCCGTTTCAAGTCTGAGCACTTCAAAAAAAATCTTAAAAAATAGACTAAGTAATGGTGTGGCCAGAAGAAGGTGGTATCAGTTTTCCGTGCTATTCAGTTGCAGAGGTAACAAAGGACTTCCATTCAACACATTAAAGGAATTAAATCTGGACTGGCAGTTTGGATTGGATTTTTCTCCAGCACTCAGCATTTTCCTATGCCAGGATTTCTTCTGGAACAGCTACACCTGATAGTCCATTCTATGACAACACTTGCTCTGGAGCAGATTAGATTAAATTAGTATGCTTAGCCCAGCATCAGAACAACTCATGCACAGGAACTGAACCACAAATCACCCTTTTTCTTTATGTTAATCCCATAACATTAAATAAATTAATGTCCCTTTGCAGACAAACTTTTATTCTTTGTCAGCACAGGAACATTTGAGAAAATTAATTTAAAATAACTTTCAAAAGGGATTTGTTAAATTCATCTAAAGCCCTATGACCTTAGTTTAATTTAATTGAGCATTAATTTGTTTAACTCAGTTCTTGTCCTAAGTCAATTAAACTCAGCAGACTTGTGACCCTTTCAGCTCTGAAAGAGGATGCTCACATTGTGCCCTCAGCAGTTCAATTACTCCAAGGGAAACATACATCTTTTGTTTAATTTGGATCATTTTTCTTCAGTGTCCTGTGCTGACAAATCCATTGCAATGCCCCCATGACACTAAAGTCCCCCTGACTTGCAAAGGTCATGATGATTTGACCTCAGATCTATAGCTCCCGCCCTTGCTACTTGCTATCCAGTGCTCCAGCATTCCTCCTAATACTGTGCTTAATACCAGGGAGCACTTGAGGATGGAAGCAGTTGTCTCTTCTACTAAACCACTAAACCATTCGGAACTTACATGGGAGTATTCAGAATAACTCAGGAGGGTTATTGTTGCCCTGGATACATGGCATAATTCATGTTACCAGCAGACCCTTTTTGCTCAGGCAGTCCTTTTCCACTATTGAACAGCTAGTTGGGAACTTTGCACAGCGAAGATTTTGGTGACCTCTTGAGGCATCCTTACTGATTATAGTGGCACAACTATCTTTACTAGCAAACCAGTCCTGAAATACACTGCATAGAAAGTCACAGTGTTTATGTTATCTGAAAATTGGAGACACTGTCCACATGTAGCAGGTTGCAGAAGCAGAATCTTGATTTTGAGAGCCTTTATGAGATCTGGTCATAACATTTCAGCAGATAAGAGCACCATGGGAGCCCATGAGTCAATAGCAGTTGTGAAAGAATGAAAATGGGCCACATAGCATCACAAAAGGGAGGTTAACTTGCCATTGCTGTGGGATATCATAAAAGTCTCTCTCTCTTTGGAATGTTCAAGAGAAGACAGCTTTTTTTGCAAGATGTACTTCCACCCCTCGAAATTCCCAGGAAGCATGGACCCAACATAGGGGCATTACAGCCTTGCTACATGTTACCTTTGAGACTTTTTGGTGTCCTCAACGGCACATGCTCACCAGTTAAAGCTGTGTCATTGTATTAGGTTTGCATGGCAAGTGGGGAAGCTACTGTGAGAAGTTGCTAAAAGCTTCCTCTGTGTCCCACAGAGCCAGTGCCAACCAGCTCTAGGACGAGCCCACCACTGGCCAAGTCTGAGCCCACCAGTAACAATGACAGTGTCCCTGGGATAACAGAGGAGGAAAACAACTGAGCAACAGCAATTGCAGATGGAGATAGGAGTGAGAGAATCAGCTCTTCAGACACCAAAGCCAATGAAGGGGAGGAGGTGCTCTGGGCACCAGAGCAGAGATTCACCTGCAGCCTGTAGTGGAGATCATGGTGAGGTAGGATATCTGCCTGCAGACCATGGTGGTCCACATGGAGCAGAGATTCACCTGCAGCCCATGGAGCTGGAGCAGATATATAAACGCAAAGGAGGCTGTGGTCCCCAGCAAGTTTTCTGGCAGGACTTGTGACCCCATAGGAGATCAATGCTGGAGCAGTTCATGAAGACCTGCAGCCTGTGGGAAGGGCTCACATTGGAAACATTCATGGAGGACTGCCTGCCAGGAAAGGGACCCCACAATGGAGCAGGAGAAGAGTGGGAGAAATCCTACCCCTGAGGAGGAAAGAGCAGCAGAAACGTGTGATGAACTGACCACAGTCCCCATTCCCTGTCCACCTGAACCGCCAGGGATGTGTTCAGGAGGTAGAGAATTTGTGAACAAAGTTGAGAAGAATGACTCAACTTCTCAGTTGAGTCTGAGAAGAATGGAGTGGTAGGGAGAAGGTGTTTTAAGATTTGGTTTTATTTCTTACTACTCTACTCTGATTTGATTGGTAATAAATTAACCTAGTTTCCACAAGTCTGTTCTTTCCATGACAGTAATTGATGAATGTTCTCTCCCTGTCCTTATCTTGATTCATGAGCTTTCCATTATATTTTCTCTCCCTTGTCCAGTTGAGAAGGCGGATAGAACTCCCAATAGAGCAGCTTTGGTGGGTAACTGGCATCCGGCCAGGATCAACCCACCACAAACCCAGTGCAAAAAGCAGTTCCACAAACATGGAAACACACAAAACACACAAGCTACACAGAACAGCTGAGCTGTACAAGGGGTGAGCAATTAAAATAACTCCTTTTCTATATTCTCCCAATACTGTTTTTTCTCCAGCATCTTGCAGAAGTTTAGCAGCTTTGCAATAGAACTAAGAAAACTAGAAGATAAAAGGCAGCATAGGCATTTTGCTAAGAGCTTCCTATAAAATTCTTATTAATCAGCCAGCAATTCTACATTTAAAACTGATCCAGCAAAATGTCTGCTGTGTTTTTCTCTTGAAATGAAAGGCAGAAAATGGTAGTGCTTTTTAGTCTTTTCAGAAAGGAAATGGAAGGATGGTTGGCATAGATGCAAGAGATGTAAGAGAACAGTGGCTGTGGAACATGTTACAGTGTCCTCCACAAGCATAAAAAAAATCATTTTCCTGCTGGCTGGCAAAGAGAGACTAACCAGACAAGTAGCTGTATCAGTAAGCATGGATTTAAGAGGACAAGGTCTTGCATTAACTGCAGTTTCAAGGCTTGCTTAATTAAAGAGAAAAATACTATAATGAATATACAACAATTGTAGCAGCATCCAGAATGTGCAACACACTTCCTACCCAGACAGGACTGAGTTTTGCATAACAAGCTACTATTTCAGGCTGTCCTGTAATCATGCCCCTGTCCCTTACATTTGCAGCTATGTACCATTACCTTTCTCTAGCAGCCTGGTCTTACATGACTTTTCAGCCAGATCAGCACATACACAGTGACTGTGTCCTGGCTTGTAGATTTGCAGGGACATAGCAGGGGCAACTGAATTGGATGGATGGAAATCAACAGAGGATAGCACGAGAAGGAGTCCAGGAATGAATCATGGATTTTAAGGAGTATAAAGGATTTAAATCTGGGATTGCTTTTGAGTACTTGAGAAGAGGCAACCTGGATATCTATAGACTTTGGAAAATTTAGCTCTGCCTGCTTGTGATACTGCATGGTGTGAAGTGAGCTGTTAACGTCTGTTCAGTACAGTGGGAGAAGCCAGTCATTCATTACAGAGATCACCTATCACTGCTAGACTCAGCAGTGTTTTCAAGACTAGCACTTCCCCACTTCTTCCTTGCCTTTGCTGCTTCTCCAGGATCCTGGCTGTTGTTTGTTTTCCTTCTTTCCTCCTTGGTCTCACGCAAGGGTTTTCCTCCCTGCAGCACTGGGAATGTTGTCTGTGGAGCGGAAGGAGACAATAAATAGCAGAGTGCAAAGGTGCCCTTTTCTTGAACTGACAGCTCAGAAATTTGAGCTGCAGTAAATTTCTCCCACGTTTACAAGCAGGAGAATAAGCCCAAGAAGAGTGATTGGTTTAGATATATATCTCCAAGGAACAACAAACCCAAAGGAGGGATTATCCCTTCCAGAGAACATACAAGCCCAGTACTCTATTGCATCGAGTCCTTTCAGATTCAAGTTGTATTAAGCCTGGTTTCCCTAGTTTGTCTTTCTTATAGCATTTTGCTACTGCAGATAAATTGCTTCTTCTCAATCAGTGATGACTTTCCCAAGAGCAGTCCTAAGATCTCATGGAAAGCCAAAAGCATACTTCTGAAAATCCAGCCCTGTATCAAGCTTATCCTACTGACATCCTCACACAGCCACCTTCGGGAAAAAGTTGACCTGCTGGTGCTAACCCTGGAAATCCAGGGGTTTTTTCGGCATTGTCCTTCTCCCTCTCTCACTACTCCAACTGCTGGCACCAGGTTGTCAAGACCAAGAGACAGTAGCAGTTAAAGTCCTGGATGTGATCAAATTTTTGAGTCAGGTCCTTGTGATACGATGTGGGATAAATAAAACTCCGTAACTTTTGAAAATTATAAAGTGGGTATGTATACAGCGCTGGACACAAGGGAGATAATTCTCCAAAGACTTGTGTAACTCACCCCATCTTTATTTACAAAGGTGTTCCATATGCATTGGGTTACATAACCTTTTCATGCATATTCAACTCCTGGCCCCGCCTTTCCTCACCTCATATGTTAATTAGGTTCACGCCCTTCTAAGCATGCATCCTTTGTTCTGGTGGTCCCAAAAAAACTCCTTTCAGTGGTCTTTTGAGGCCAAAGGCCAGTTTTCCTCAGATTGAACTTTTGAACTTTTCTCCTCTGTGAGTGCACTCTGGTTCTTAGGTGTTATCTTGAGTGAGTTTTGTTGATTCTACTAGTTTGGAGACAGGAGGCTTCTTTATCTATCTCTTGCATCTTTTGGTCTCCTCTGGGTATTGTCCTTTATCAGTAGGTGGCTCCAGAAATTTGCATTTTCTTAGCTCTTTGTATCATGGCAAATGTTTAATTCGTGTTGCTAACTTAAGCAAACCCCTCCAAACCTCTGTTTCACTTGCAACATCTGGGCTTGAAGAAGTACAGACACACATGTCTACATGTTTCAAGGTATGTTCAAGGCTGTCTCATCTTGCAGTAGACTTTCTGGACTCTGGATGTGTACAAGCCCATACCAGTAAAGGTACTCCTTGGTTATTAGCGCATCACACAAGGAGCTGTGTTCAAATACCCCATTTGCCTGCAGACACCATGTTATGGTTTTGTTTTTGTGAAAAACTTCCTCTTTTGTTTACAAGCGGGGGTGGAACCACAGCGGGGAAACGCTGTGATTTTGAGGGTTGGCATGGGGGAGACACCCCGCGCCTCCCGCCTGCCCCCTCCCGCCACAGCGGGGGAGGGGCGGGATGCCTGCAGCTGCAGGAGCCCTCCCCGGTGTCCTGCAGTCCAGTGGGGAGGGGGGTGCCCCGTCCCCGTGGTGCTGGGACCCCGGGCACTGTGAGCGCTGCACACTCACTACAGTGTGCAGTGCTGTGCTGGCTCCACCACCAGCCTGGCCATGCCGCCCCCCACCGCGCTGCTGTTCCTGGTGCTGCTGCTGCTGCGGTGCTGCAGGGCATGGTGCAGTTGCCGCCGTCTGCGGCCCCGGTACCCTGCCACCCCACTTCTAGCCTGGTGTGGCAGGAGGTGCCTGGGGACAATGCCTGCGGCACAGCCACAGCCCCAGAGCCCATGCGACTCTGCAGCATCCCAGCCGCAGTGCGCCCCAGGTCGGCCTGGCCCGGCGGGACCCTGCCAGGTGCCGGCACCCTGTCCCCTCGACCAGGCAGGGGATGCGGTGCCACAGAGCCAAAGTCGCGCACAGCCCCCTTCCATCCTCACAGAGCCCAGGAATGCCGTGTGCCCAGCACAGCACAAGCCCCGCCACCATGGTTCCCTGGGCTGCTGCCACTGCGTTGGTAGGGCGGTGTGGGGTGCCCAGGTTGGAGGGGAGTTGGGGGAGGGCAGCCGCCATATTGACCGGAGCACATGGCAAAAAACCAAAGAAGACTTCCCGCCAAACAGGGCCGGAAGTAGGTGGGGGCGAGGATGGACCAATGTGATACAAGGCTGTGCCTTCCTGGGGCGGGAAAGACATGGGAACAAGGCATACATGCATGTGTGGGACGCAAGGAATGCTGGGCCAGAGCGGAGGGTATAAAAAGCAGTGCAGCCCAGACGCCGTGTTCTTTTCGGCTGTGCTGAGCTGCTGGGAGAGTCTGCTGCTGTTTGGGACCTCAATGACGCCATCTTGGGCCACATGCTGGCCGGGGGCCAGGACACCGGAGACTGGTTCCTGGACAACGCAGAACTTCAGCATCATCTCAGATCCTTTCGTGCATTAAGGGTTCCTGGTCTGGCTAGAAAAACCTACCCTGTCTTTCTCCCCCTCTCTCCCTCTTCCTGATTTCTGGGATCTTTACAGGCTACGGAGTCTAGTCCTACCTTCTGCTGACCCACGGGTTCCAGGGGTGGGGGGAGAGAGCTCCTCTAGTCTCTTTGGGTTTCTTCCCCACTCTCCAGCGAGTTTTCTGGGATCTTTATGGGTTCTGGGGTGGAGGGGAGAGGGCTCTTCTAGTCTCTTTCTCTCTCTTCCTCTCTCCATGGCACGGCTCCCCTGGTTTTCCCCCAGTTTCATGGGGTTCCCAGGATTTTTGTGCAGCCACAGAGCTCAGGGGTGGTGAAGCTTGTCCAGCCTGTCTCTATATCTTTTTCTCCCCCTCTCTCTGCTCCTCCGGGAGCATTTCCCTGGGAAACCCCTGCTTTACCACCCCCTCCTTGCCCCAATTCCCCCTCTGGCCACCAGGAGTCGTTGTAGCTTCTGAACGCCCCCTATACTCCTGTTTTTCACTGCTTGCATGCAGTGTTGTTTCTTTCAAGCCAAAGAGCTTGTGTTATCTCATTGAGAAGGATTATTGTGTTGTGTTCTGGCTACGTGTTGTCATTACGTCGAATATTCTATTCTATTCTTGGGTTTTTATATTGCATTGATAAGAGTGTTCTTAATACATAATATATTTTTTTTTCTGTTATAATAAAAGTTCTTTCTATCTTTATACTCAAACAAGTCTTGAAGATTTAATATTGAATTTATTTTGATTTATTTTCACTGTCTCCTTAAACGGTAATGCACCTGAATGTGCTCCCTGGCCTGCCTCAGGAACATATTTTCCCAGCATAGAATCATTAAGGTTGAAAAGGGTCTCCCTGATCATTGGGTCCAACCTTGGACTGAACACTAGGATGTCAAGTAAACCATAGCACTAAATGCTGTGTCCATTTGATTTTTGAACAGTTACAGGGATGGTGATTCCACTACCTCCCTGGACAGTCTATTCCAATGATTAACCACCCTTTCCAGGAAGAAATTCTCTGATGCTTCTGATGTTTAACCCAAACAACCCCTGGTGCAGCCTCGGGTTGTTTCTTCTTGTTCTGTTTCTGGTTGCCTGGGAGAAGAAGCTGACCCCCACCTTGCTAGAACCTCTTTTCAGGTAGTTGTAGAGAATGATAAGGTCTCCCTTTTCTCTAAGCTAAACAACTCCAACTCCCTCAGCCATTCCTCATATGACTTACATTGTTAATTAACATGTTTCAGAGCTGTTGTTATCCAAGGGGTCAGAGTGGTGAAAGGATGATGAGGAGGCAGGGTTTCATGAAGTTTCTGAGGTGTTTATTAAACTACTTGTGTGCACTCACATTCTATAGCCTAACCCTAACTAAACTGTTTCTACTACATCTAAGCCTAATCCTAAACCTAGTTCACCTTTATAGCAGACCCTATGTCCATGCTCCTAGACAGTGTGTCTGGCTGGGCCTGGACATGTCTGTCTGCCTGGCCAGATGTCTCACAGCCAGGCAGTGCCTGCCCTGCAAGATGTCTGCCTGCTTCTTCCTATGCAGTTACAACTACATAACACACTATATTGTTTACATTAATGAACAGTGACCCGGAGGTCAGCTTTTCCTTGTTCAGCCATAGGAATCAGGTCACGTCCAGTCACAGCCTCTCTGCCAGGCATGCTCAGGCCAAAAGTAGCCTGTGACATCACCCTTACAGAGCTATCTCATAAGCTTATCTTTTCTGTCTGTCTAGCTTCATGCAGTAGGTTTAAATAGTGAATCATATAAGAAGTAGAAGGGAGTGTCCTAGCCAGTGAGAAAGTGAACAGAACATGGTATACCATGCCCAGTCTCCCTCCTTCTTGCCATGCCATGTCCTTCTTTCTCCAGTCACCCCTTCCCTTCTGAGGAAAAGGGCTCAGCTGTTCGCAGAGTGTAACATAAGGATAACATTTATGACTCCTCAGGAGCACTACACCTTCCTTGAAGACTTCATGGCATCTCTTACCAGTTTATTTCAGCACTCTGCTCAAATGTGCTGGATTTCATGAGTGTTAACCTTAATTACCTATCTATCCTTATGCATAGGAGGCAGCTTGACTAGAGAACACCTGAAGGTGAGACAAGTTTCCCCGTTTTCCTCTCCCTTCTACCATTGTGCAGTAGCTGTTATGATGGCCATTCTTCTGCTCTGCGGAAAAGGTAAATTTTCAAATCAGTGGCAGTCATCAACCCCAAGGAATTCTTCTGGCTTGAGGGTTTTCTATTCTCACCATATGTGCTTCAAAAAGGGCTGCCTTGAGTCTATTTTGAATATTCACCCCTCATATTTATAATGGAAAGACACATAGCAAATAATATGTATAAATTATTATACATAATAGCTCTTCTATGTATAGATAGATGGATATGTATATTAGCATTATACAGATAAATATAAATTTTCCAATATCCTCCTCCCCTTGCCCTGAAAGATGATAGTTATTTTCTGGCAAACCTCCAATTATATTTTTCTCATCAAAATTTTATCTTCATAGCTGAAATCTACACCAATCTCTGAAGATTAATACAACATAGAGGCACTACTGGGGGCTTCTGGAGGACATTTTTCTTCTAAATTCTGATAAACTTAAGTGCTGCTCATTAATTTTTGTGTCCCAGAGGAGTGTCTGGAGTCTGCAGAAAATTTCCTTCCAACAACTTGCATAAAATTTTGCACTGCACTTTGGATCCAAGCCAGGTTGTCAGGGTTTTTATTCATTGCAACTAGTAAAAATGATTCTCAGCTGTTGTAATTCAGAGACATTCAAACTACTTCTGTAGAGCTGTGCTCATTTGCTTTGGCAGCCCAGCAAATACCCTGTAATAAGAACTAACGATATAGACATATATCGTTATAGCTACTGTCACAGCAGTTACCAGTGGATTTTTAATTACTCAGGAAAGAAAAGGCAAAAAAGGAGAAAGCAGCCTTTTCACAGACACTGAGCTAACTGACTCACTCAAGACTACATTATAATCCTCCACATTCATGCACCTTCGTGCTCACACATTCCCCTTTGTTCAGTTTTTTCCTGTAATGCATTAAGCCACCTGTGGCCACCAGTTCTGATTAAACCCATCTTCTCTCACTAAAGAGAGCTAAGGGCCCTCCTGGTGTCTTTGCTAACAAGAATTAAAGCAAAGCCAGGAGAGAGTTACCCAAGAGAGAAGGGGCATGCTAAGGCAGTGATGCTGACAAGGCCCATCATTGACCACATCTAAGAGTGGTCAATGGTTTGAGGACATGCAGAAACCTGCAGGAGCAGGCTATCATGTCCTGCTGTGTGAATGCTTCAGGCTAACTTAGAGGTGAATGTCATCTGGCATATGAATTCATGAAAATTCAATCTCTTCAAGCAGAAGGCATCTGTTCTACTACATGACTCTGCCAAAGAGAAGCAGAAACCTCTGAAAAATGTTGAAATTGCATCCAGCTTTTTCCCAAGCCAATCAATTCTTCATGTCAGCTGTTGGCTGTTCGTAGAAGCAGCACTTAATATTCATGCTGTGCCTGGAGAAATATGAGCTAAGGGTTGACCTAAGTTGTGACCTTCAGCTCCCTGATGCATGGGGCTTCTGCTTATAGGATGTCAGCTGGCTGGCAGATCCTGAGCCCAACCAGCATCCTGCACCTGAGCTGCACAAGCATGGGCAATCAAACTTGTCTTACTCCTGTGTGTGCTTAACTCCTGGTCTAAGTGAAGACAAGCTGACAACTATCTTTCTAACTGATGTGGGCTAGGTGGCTGACTCCATGATTTTGTCATAATGATCTTTCTTCACATAAAACCTTTCTAACTGCCCTGGCTAGACAACGTCATGCTTCCCCTCAAATAAATGAGAGTTCCCAGCTCTTAAGGTCAAAGGCAATGTCTTCTCATACTCCCCCTAGGGTAGATCTCAATGTCTTCCCAGGCTGCATATTTTTGCCTGTTGCTATTTTCTCTTGCTTTTAATATGTTTAATTTGATTTTATGTTTCCACATTCATCCTGGCCACCTGATCAATATGCTAAATAGTAGAAAACTTGAGATGACACACCTCAGTGGAAAGTCAGGCCTGTTAATATGACAAACATTTTGATGCTCTGTGGCTTGTGACACCAAGACTCTTTGTAGTGGCTGTAAATTTTGGTAGTCAATCAGGCCATTTATTGCTTTTGAGGTCTCTGCAGCCATTATGGACCGAAGCTTGACTGGTGTAGTTCAATGTGGCTTCATTGATTTCAGTTAAGCAACACAGGTTGCTGCCTACTGAAAATCTGTTCCTGCATCTTTTTCTCTCTCTCTTCTGGCTTTTCCTCAGAATCTGTCTAAAGATCAAGGAGGACAAGACTTTCAAGCCTGCTGAAGGGCAGTGGGTAATGAGCTCTCATCAACCTTAATGGGAGAAATATAGCAAAATATCTTACCTCTTTTGCAGATTTCAACTTTAATGTTTAACAAGTAAAATGGATCAGTTCCTACAGTGCAGTGTCAGGGATGATCCAAGACCGTCTAAAGTCAAGACAGTTTTGCATCAACTGGGCAAGTTTCATAACCATCATCCCAGCCCAATGACTTCTGCAGGTCTTCTTGCAGCACCTACAGGACTACCTGGCTTCTCACTTCCTCTCTCTTTAGTATGAATCTGTCCTGTGGGTGCATGTTAGATGTGACTTAGCAGCTATGAAGCATTTGATTTCCTTTCCTTTTTTAAAGTTAAAAAATAAACAATTGTAGCTCATGTTTCCATTTTTTGTTTCACTCCTTGTGGTCAATACCATTATTATTGAAAGAGTGCATTGCAGAGCCTGCTTTTCTCTTGTGGTGTTATTTTTATATACCACTTTTGATCTCAGGGAACCTTTTCATCCTTGTTCCACTAGTGTATAGTAGCATTTTAACTAAGGCTTCAGTGAATGTGTTGCCACTAATACCCTTAGGCACATGCTCTTGTGAAACTAGTTGAGTGTGGTAGGTGAGGAGGATAGAGACACTACAGGTCATGGCAGAAATCAGGATTTGAGGTGGATCTCACATGTATCTCACAGTCTGAAAACTGGACAGCACCATAGGCAGGTGAGGATTAAAAAAAAGAAAACTAGAGCATAAAATTATCAGGTTTACAGAACTTCAAATGGATAGCAAGTAAATTAACTACTACAGTCCTACTTTCTGAGTACAGTCCTACAATGCTGGCTGAACAGGTATTGACAGAGCGGACCCAGAGGTTCCTGCAGTGGCTTATGCTTATGATTACACATGAGGTTACAGCCAAGGTGCTTTCTGTATTACTACATAAATTCAGAATTATGCAGCTTCTTTCCAAACCCTCATGGTTTAAGTAGGCAAATAGTAAGCAGGGAAATAAAGTGACAGACCCAGCTGTGAAAATGGTGTGAAACACCTGCTGTCTCTCTGGCATTTTTCTGGTAGAGAAAAATACCCATTCCTCAACAGACTCAAGCACTCAGACCTCTGTTTGTGTTTTCTCTCCACTGGGCAATGGTGAGGTTAACCCTAAAGGGAGAGAAACATTCTTTCAAAGGGCTATGGTCAAGTCTACTAAAGCCATCTCATACCAAGCAAAATGGATTACACTGCTCTTGGACTCTAAAAGCAATCCATCGCTTCCTGCCGCAGCAGCACAACTCCCAGCCAGGTGGGCCTGCCAAACACAGGCATAAAGTGTGCCACCTGTGGCTGGAAGTGTGGGTGCAATGCAGTTGGATGTACAACAGGGAGAGGGACAAAGGACCTCTTTATTTCCACTCCAGTAGTCTTAGGAAGGTGAAGCAATTCCTTGTGCCCAGTGCTGGCAGGGCGATGCAAAATGCTGTAGTGACATGAGGTAGCCAGTTAGCCTGCTGAGAGGGTGTTTATCTTGTGAAGCTTGGCTCAGCTTTGAGCAGCAAGAAGGAACACCATTTCCCAGAAGTTTAGCTGACAATAGCATTGATGGCAAATGCCTAGCAAAGTGCATTTTGTCACATTTTGCTAATAAAGCAGGGGTTAGGTCCCTTCTGCCTGTAGGGATATAAATACCTTAATTAAATCTTTGAAAGATAAAAAGAAAAAAATCAAAAAGCCTGGAAGATATTTTATTATTTCTTTGTTATTTTTAGTATTAAAAGTATAACTCGAGTAGTGCTGGAACCAGGATGCATAATCCACTTACCAGGGCAGAGAGGCCTCTGAAGCTGCACCACAAAAGCATCATTTGATAACAGTAATGAAAAAGACACTGATCTATATCTGCAAATAGCATTAGAGATGACTTGGTCTGAGGACCCAGGAAGCTTACGCTGAATTTATGAGGCTGACATCTCAAACATTTGAGATCAGTGCTTTCTTGCCTCCTCTGTTTTGTTTAATTTCTCCCTTAATTTTTTGTTTTTTAATAACTTGACCCTGTGTTTGGGTCAGCTCTTAGCCCTATAATGAAAGCAATTTAGTCAGGAAACGTTGTAAAGTGAAGAGTGTCTGCTTTGTCTCAGTGGCTGAGTGGGACCAACCAGCTCATGCCCATTCACCCTGCCCCACACGCCTTGGTTTGTTGCTGCACCTCTGCATGCTGCACATGCTTTGAGATACTTGCACCAACATTCCATGACTGCAGTGTCTGCTGCTGAGCTGGGGCTGGAAAAGCTACAGGGTCAGATGGGACAGAGCCCCTCCAGCTAAATACCAGACAGATCTTTTCCAATATAGGTGTTTCATACAGTCTTTCTCCATCTCATCTCCCACGGTCCATCACATGACTCCTAAAAGAAGCCTGTTGAAGGAGGGGTAAGCATGCTGGAGAAAATATGGGATCTGGAATGAACAGATATGGATAAGAAAGCGTAAGAAGTACTCTACTGCTGCTGCATGGTAGCCCTCTTAGACAGAACCCTATTTCCAGATGTGGAAGTAGGAAATGCTGCTTAGCTACAAAGATGCAAGCCCATCCCCTTACATGAATTTCTCCAGCTCTTTGAGAGGCAGTCTCCTGTCACAACCTCCTATGTCATATAGTTCTGAAAATTCTCTTCCCCTCTGCATAGAAGGAGTTTCTTTCTTTTCTGTTTCTGTTTTAAACCATCTCCCTTGGATCCAGTAGTGCTACGGTTTCACTTTAAGCTCATGCTCCTCTTTACCACTTTGGCATGTGCCTGTCTCATACCCTTCAGTTCAGTCTCAGACTAAAAGCTCCCACCTGTTTAGTGTCCTTGAAAGTAACTTCATCATGTCCACAGTCATTTTAATTGCTCCTTTTTTTCATTCTTAGTATTCAGCAGATCTTTCTTGCAGACAAGAGGGAGAAGACATGTTAAAAAGACATGCTCAAAATGCAGGTGGATTAAATTTTTCTATTCACACCCTTTTCCAAGATTCTGATAGACATGCTGAATAAAACTAATGCCAGCACCAGTCTCTGGAGAACCTACCATTCAGTCCCATGAGGAAAATGGGGCAGTACACAGTTTTATAAAACCACACTGCTTATTTCTTTATATACTATGTTTACTCACGTGCTCTGTGATTTTAGTTTTAACTGCACACTTATATCATCTTCTCAGGAGTGGCAGTCATCCACTGTTTAGTTCCAGCAGCTACCTGACACCCTTGCTGTTTGCAATGACAGTTTATGCACCTCAGGCAGTAGCTTGGCTAATTCACAGCTGAGCTCCCACTCGACCCTCATGTGAATGCCATCTGGTCACAGGAACTTGTTAATATCTTATTAGCCAAGGAGCCAGACACTAATCAGGTTTTCAGACTCCTGACATTGATGCAGACTGGCACTTGCAAGTTTTGTCCTTACTCTGTCTCCTGGTGCATACCAAGCACCTGGAATTGCAAGTGACCTACTTTTTGATGTGATAGTGCTCTCTATTTCTCTATTGATGCTTTTTTAGATACACCAAACATTAGTCGAATCCACCTTCTGGGCCATGCCAGTCTGAACAAGGCACTTTTTCCCAGCTCAGAGCTGACATACTCCTCTACAACTTTTCTCCTTTCCTGTGCCAGCAGACAAGATCCATTATGAAGAGGGATAACCAATCCTTTCTGTATGGGTTCCTTATGGGTGATGCTACAGGCTAATTTTTGCCTGAGCATGTGTAGAAGTGAAGCTGTGACTGCACATGGCCTGATTCTTGTGGTTGGACAAGGAGAAACTGATCTCTGGGTCACTGGGTAATTAATGTAAACAATATAGTGTCTTATATAGTCGTAACTGTGTAGGAAGAAGGCAGACATCTTGCTGACTTCTTGCAAGGTAGACACTCTGCCTGGCTGTGAAACATCTGACCAGGCAGAGAGACATGTCCAGGCCCAGCCTGATGATGGAGGTCTAGTCTCACAGATGCTCCTTCCATTCAGTGCTTTGCATCTCCAAGAAGTTTTCCTGGATTTCTTCAAGCATATTCTCAGCCATGGTGTGAGCTATTTGTGATAGCAGCTCAAAGGCCACTTCAGGATTTTTTTACACTGTGTGAAAGCTCCCAGAGAAATGACTTCTGGCCTCTTGAGCTCCATAGCTCTTAATATCATGGATCATTTTAACAGGATTGCTTGCAAACCTTAGGAGAATAGCTACGATCTGAATAGGCTTAGCTAATGGAGCAGGACTTAGCTCAGTTTCTCTGTTTTAAAGGACACAGTGCTGGCAGGACCATCAAGGCTCTTGAAAAATACAGGGATTGAGAGGAGGTAGCTTTTTTAAAAAAACACACCTAAATACCAAACCTGTCACTTGCATTCATTTTTGTGAGTTCTTCCTTACACTCTCACAATAAGCTACAGAAGGAAATTGCACCTCCAGAAAGTTGGCTGAGCTGTGCATGCCACACAGTGTAGCTAAGGAACCCCAGAGGGTAGTGACATGGGGACACAGGAGAGTTTGCAGGAATAGAGACCTTTGTGCTTAATATAATCTAAAGCTGGGTTGTTTTTTCTTTATTTCTGCTCTGTTTTGGTTTTTCTTGGTTTGCTGATTGAAAGCTTACTTGGTTCTTTTCTTTTGCTAAATTTAAACCAGGTTTTCCCGCTAAGAAGCTGCAGAGTCTCTTGCATGTGGGAGGCTGTGCCTGTGGTTCTACGTGGTCTTGCAGAAGGCACAGGCTGACCCAATACCAACTGTGGAGGTACAGAGCTACAAGAAAGAAGTCATCAGAGAGGTAGAGGAGAGCTGGAGCTCCTAACAGGAACAGCTATATAAGAGCAAATCAGAGTAAGCAGCAGCATGTACTTGCCCAAGAAGATAGTAGGCAAATCTTATTATTGATGTGGTATTATTGATGACAAAGAAGCAGTTTGGTAGTTTATTGGTTATGCTAAAAATATATATCCATACACACTGGAAAACTAATGATTGGTTTTTACAGTACCTGGTTTGCGACAGTTTGCACAGACAGGGCATGCAGCAGGGTGTGGTTACTCTCCTAGCTCCAGAGCTCCACTGGTGTCATTGCTTTCTTGGCAGGAGCTCAGGTATGGTGTCCACTCATCGGGGAAAAAGCTTGTAGGAACCCAGACAGAGCTCCCAAAAAAACACATGGCTGTCCAGACTTCAGGCTTTAGGGAATGCATAAGCCTTTCACTGGATTGTAAAACAGAGATAGCAGTTGTGTCACACATGACCAGGTGGATGACCTGCTCAGCCTGGTAGCAGAGCTGCCTGATGGAGTAGAAAGTTAAGGTGCATTAGATAATCAGAAAGGGCAATAGACTGGTAGAACCAAGACCTGGCCTGGCCTGACAGGAGTAGCTACCAGAAATAATTCAAGATCAAGAGAATACTGTATCTGTCCTCCAGTAAGAAGGTAGCAGTTGTAAAGAAAGGAGTGAATGGAGTCCATACTCGAGGTGGCAAGCAAAATTGTTCTTCACTCACCTCACTTTGCACAAAAGGTATGAAGCTCCATACATGGAAGACCAGCCAAAGGATGAAGAGAATGAAGGCCTGGTTACACCAGAGGTGTAACCACAATCAGAAAGATCAACCCCTCCATATTACAACCACTTCTGTTGGAGTCCAGGATGAGGAGTCTACACCTCATATTGCCCTGGAGGGTCTGGGACGCTTACATAGACCCCAGGAGGACACAGTTTTTGATCTGTGTCCCTGAGAAGGACTTCCAAAACTGATGGAAGCAAGAGCAGCAGAAAAATCATTTGGATCGTGGTTTGGTTTTTTATAGAGGTAAAACTTACAGTTTTAGGTTTTGTAGTATAGATATAAAAGAAAACAAGATGGAGAATTTGGGGTGTTGC
>WEIV01021239.1:30638-45336 GCA_013390005.1 Calyptomena viridis
ATGGATACATCCAATCCCAAAATCATTCATCCCCCATCCTACCCCCCAGGTCTGCCCTTTGGAGATTCTCCAGGGGGTTTTGGGTCTTCTGTCTTGCTTTGCCTATTCCATATTTTGTTATTTCCCTCCAGTTTCATGTCCCAAACAGAATGTCTTTGCTAGAACCTGTTTTTCCTGAAAAAAACATTAAACAACATTTCACACACTATGAGAAAAAGGTTTTCTACCATCCTAAATGTGAGAACCCATGCAGCTGTGCTAAAATCCAGAGATACAAAGACTATAAGGTATCTTCAGGTATCACTAGCTCAGCCACAAGATATACTGGATTTTATCTGCAAATAAGAATCAGACTTTCTTTGAGGAAAAAAAACCTGAAAGCCCAGACACAGCAAAATGTAAGCAATAATTTAAATTGAAGCTCCCTGCTTTTGAATTAAATCATGATTCAACATCATGTTTTAAATCATTATGATAGATTAACTTCCCTGCTTATCAAGACCTCATTAAAGTAATGCATCTAAACTCTTAGTCAGAAAGGCTTGTCTATCAGTCATCACAGGTCCACTGGAAGAAGCTTGGCAGGCTGGAAAGTTTAATTCTTCTTCCCCATTCCCCTTTTTTTTCAATTTAATTCCATTTTCTTCTATTCATTCTGTTATTATCACAGATACCAAGGTTGTTTGTCATAAGGAATGCCACCTGCAGTTAAAATCATGGCAAGTAGAATAGTGATCACCTGGACCATTTGGTAAAGATTTGTATTAAGAAAATGCAGATGAAGGTCATACTTTGCCTCATTTTCTTTTAGGATCTGTGAAATCTCCCTTCCACTCAGCCTTGCTTTATAAGTTGCTGTTTCATGGTGCTCAAACCAAATAGCACCCAATATACTTCTCAAAATCAACCACAAGACTTGTGGCAGATTTCCTGTGAAGCCTCCTTCCTTCCAGTGTTACCCATCAATCCCTTGGTCTAGCACAAGAGGACAACTGCCTCTTAGCTCATGTCATCACTGCTTTGCAGACTCTTTCTTTGTTTGAGCAGATGCTCTGTCAGTTCCTTGTGTTTTGGGAAGAAAGCAGATCTGCTTTCTCCAACAGCCACTTCCATAGTCAAACTTGGCTTGACCCTCTCTACCAGATTTTGGGCACCACAATACCTGGGTAGAGAGTCAGCTTACAGCACAACACAATCCACCCATCTGGGGACCTAAATCCAGCTTCAGGGCAGCAACAAAACCTGCCTCTTCATGAAAGTGGGAATGGTTGCAGAAGCGCTCCCATGGCCACATGCTGCCAATGTTTCTAGACAGGCTGCCAAACCTATAGGAGTATTTCTCTTAGTGCAATATTTCTTTGGCCCTTGAGGAGCTATTGCAGAAAGCCCTTCCCCACCCCGATCCTGGTTTATTCAAATACATTGCTCTTCCAAGAAGGTGCTCACAAACGCTGTAAAGCGTGCTTCAGTCATCTTTGGTAATTCTTTTGAATGATTTTATATAGGCCTGTCAGCAACCAAATGAGAAGGCAAACTCTATAAATTTCTTACTAAAATGTTTTTTCCTTTAGCAACATACAATTGTCCATTTGTTTGTTGTGTTTTGTCAGGCAGCTTCTGGTATTTGCCTTTATTTGATAAGCGTCCAGAATACTGGGGTTTTACTGCTTTTACGTAACAAGTAAGAAAAACCATATGAGGAAACCATGATACATAGCAGGCTTCTTTGTCACATGCATGGAGGCAGACACACACTGGTGAGGCAGAAGGGTGATTGCCAGTGAGAACTGCACAGATGACAATGACAAACAAGCAACCCCTGCACTCAATGATTGAGCTGAGCATGGGAAAGAAAAACCAGAGCTTATCACCAACCAGCACACCATGCAGAAATAGAACTGTCCCTCCCTGTGGAGATTGGGGGAAAATGGGCCAGAGTTCGCTGATTTAACTGCACAAGCCTATCCACTGCTGTAGGAAGTACTTTAACTGCAAGCCAAACTTCAGAAATGTTGAGCAAGAGTCAGCCACATTTCAGTTTGTTCCTATGTTCAATACCAATCTGGATATAAGAATATTAATAATGGCCTGTGAATTCTTCTTATAAAAAGGTAAGAAACATCACACAACATTAAATGCTTGCAAAACAGCACTTACTCTCTTTCTTCATTTGTGCAAATAAACTGTAGTACTATATACTGATTTATATCAATTTAGCACTATGGTATTACTAATGTAAAACTACTGATATAGTATTATTAAACTGATCAATACACTGCAGATTGCTACTCAGCAATAAGCCTAGATGTTTGTAAATACAGCAATGCGTTAATAGTGGATTTAAATGGATTTAACTTTTTTTTTTCCCTCCTTTTGTGCTTTCTTGCTCTCACTGACATTGTCATTTTGCAGTTAGCTTACTGCCCTGGCATCCCAAAGAACCTACAGTGGACTAAAAGTGAATATTTCCATTAATTGCTATCTCTTAGAGCATAATGCTTTTTAGGATGGCAAGGAGAGTGCCACATTCATAGGATTTTGGGTGCCACAAGTGCTGCTGAACTCAATCCCCTGCTGTGTTAGGCACTGTAGAGTAGGTGTATATCTGAGACAGGACAGTAGACTGGCTATGCCACACACTCTCCATATGCCTCCAAAAGCTTCTGGGCACAGCATAAAGGACATATGAGCTAGTTACACAGTCACAGAGCAGTGCTCTGGATCCAAGAGACACAGTAGCATGAGATGGTCATAAAAGCAGATCACACTTCATTCAACAGAGCAGGGCAGAACAAGCATCGTCATCTCTCCACAAATTTGTCGTGAAGTGAAAACTGTCTTCTGAGCCCAGCCTAAAGACTGGTGTTAAATCTGGCTGTGTTGTGCCAAAGGCACCCACACCAAATTAAGGCTCATGCCATAGAAGTCCTGTCATGACCATGGTCATCTGTAGGAATGGTGTTGCAGAATGGTAACATTCTTCCCATCCATCTTCTATAATAATACTTAAATAACACACAGTTTGGTGTGAATTTGTAAATAAACCAAGAATTTTTTTTTTTTTGTTAACAATTAATGCTTTCTTGAATCTAATAAAATGGCAATTTTTGCTTTTGCTCCACAAACACGATCATGAAGAGAGAGCAGTCCATAAATGCAGCATACTAAAATCCTCTCACTTGTGTTCACATTTGCCTGGGCTTGCTTGTTCTAGAAGTCCAAGCACTTAATTCTTTTCATCATCAAAAGTACTTGGGCACATCATTCCCATGACTACCTGTCACAGAAAAATAAATAGAACTCTGAGTACCTCCTTCAAGCATGCTAGAGAACACCTGTGCTTTATGCAACGAACGTAAAGGATTCCCTGGGGTGACAGGACAGGAACCACAACTGACTACGTCAGAAGACGTTTCTTATATGAAGATCCACGTATTTTAATTGTCCTGCACAGGTACTCAGATGAGGTATCACCCAAGCAAGGGCTAATTCCTTCCTCTTTACGGGTTAATAAGATGCACAGTTTATACACTGCTTTAGGGAAGGCTCTCCCCTTTCAAAAATGATGCAAGCCACCAAAGTGACTGACAGCACCAGGAGAAGAGCTGCGGGCCATGTAGGAGCGGCAGGACAGTGGTCCCTGCCCTGCAGTGGGACAGCAGCGCCTGCCTTGCAGAGGGAAAACGGTGCCCTGCAGAGGGACAGCAGTGGCACCTGGTGGCCCCGCGGGTCACCTACACCCGCAGGGTAGGCATTCCTGCTGTCTGCCCTCCGCGCCAGCACGCGTGTCTGGACTCACCGGGTTTTGCAGGAAGGTTTTTTGCAGCTCGGGTAACCGGGGGAGGGGGAAGGGAGGGGGAGCCCGGGAGAGGTGCTGTTAAATACTGATACTGACTTTGAGGATGCGGTTGGCTGAGGCATCTTGGATGTGAATTCAGGCTAATCGACACAGGATGTATTGACTGTGAAAAGCATCCGCAGGGCTGAGTCAGTCCCATCATGTCTCAAGGTTATGTTGCCCCATCTACTAACGGGTATCCGGGACAACTTCATAGACAGTCCTGCTGCTGTCTGGAGCATTGGAATGCTGCTGGACAGAACAGTATTTTGGATACTCACAGCTGGCACTGGTACAGTACTGTCAAAGGACAGACCCCATATCTCCTCAAATTAGGTGACCTTCACGTATCCATCCTTGACACCCTTCCTGCACTACAGTTGTCATCCAGCCCATGCCCAGGGAGATCTCAGAGCTTCCTCTGAGGACAGCAGCATTGTCACATGCCAGTGGATGCATCTGCAGGTGAAATCCAGTATTTGATCCCTGCACAGAGAGTCAGTTTCTCAAAACTGGACTTTCAAAGTGGCAGAGCAGTCACATGGTTCCATTTCAGGTGTTGAATTAGTTAGCTTCTTTTCAAAAGATGTCCCTGGCAAGGGATACTCCAGCAGAACAACTGCCTGAGTCTGCGAAGAGCCCGGAATAAAAATGCTGACAGGGATAATCTCTTCTGGCACCTCAGTGGTACATTTGGCCATGGGCAGAGAAAAACCTGCAAGGAAGCTGACCCGCTCCGTATGAAAGAGAAACATCTTTCTAATGGCTTTTCCCCTGAGTCCAGGTATGAGTACTTTTACATAGCAGCTGATGAAAAGGTACAGAACAGGCACAGTAAAGCCTCTGGCTGCTCTACACCGATGCTGGATTGGACTTCAAAGGCAAAATACAGACTAGAAGACTGAAGAGACACACATTTTAGGATGGTTTCAGGGCAGTGGTATCTGCATCTCCATAAGCAAAAAGATTTCTATAGCCTTGCAGCCTTCTATATTACCCAAATAACTGCTGCTGCTCCTGTAGAAAAAGCTGTGGGTATCTCCCCCAGTGCTCAGCAGCACTCCTGGTTTCCAGCTCAGAAAACTAATTTTTTGCTCTATGACAGAACCCTGATGTCAGGTAGTGGGCATGCCTTTTGTAGAGGTGGGAAAGGGGATGGTGGAACAGCTGCAGCATGATGACATAGATACATCCCAATAACTCTGCCCAACAAAATTGGTTGGCATCCTCCCATGATGACACCAAGCATTTGCATTATCTACAGTCTTCTGTGTCATGTTACTCTTACCAACTCCCACACTATTGGCTGGTGCTTGAAGAATTAAGTCCTTACCCTGGATTTACATTTATACCATTCTGATGAGGCACAGCAACTTCTGACTAGGATTACACTACACTGCATTTAGGATGAGCCCCTTTGCAATGTCCTAGCAGTATGAAAAGGATCCAGTGACTCACGTTTCTTTCATACGTGGTTCTCTGTTATCACATTATTGAACAAATTTGTTGTTGGATGAAGCTTTAATCAGTTCTGATTAGCAATCCTACCATAGATGGCACAACCTGGGTCACAGTAGCAAAAGTGTTTGGTATTTGTGTGAAGAAAGTAACATTGGTATACACAGAGGTGTGGACAGTGTGTATACAGCCTCCCACTCACTTGAGGGATGGAGTAGCAGCCATTTCCATTCCTGGTGAGTTTTGAGCCTGGAAAGTCTAATCGTTCTCTAAAAAAAGCATTCTTAAAGCCCCAGTAATAATAGCAAATTTTGTGGTCATCATCTTCCATTGTCTCTGAGCTGGCCAGGCCCCCAAAAGGTGAGTTTTTGTTCAACAGTGCTTGTATCTGTTGTTTCCTTCACACTCTAAAATTAGGTTTAACTCATGTATATAATGGCATTTCCTATAGTGATACACTGAATTATTATAATAATTATTGGCTCGGACCAAATCAAGTGTTGGACAGTTCGAAATCATGAAGGTGGAGTAGTGCCCTGATCTATATCTGAGCTTCTTGCAGCCTCCTTGGACAGCCCTGGAGTAGCTGTCAGTCACTGACATACCAGGAGCAGTGGCCCATACCACACCCCAGAGCCTTTAAACCAACTTCAGATTGGCTGGCACACTGGAAGGCAGGTGGGGGAGGCCATAGGGAGCCATAGAGGATAAAATCAGCACCATGCAGCTATTTCGTGGTTGCAGCCCCGCCATTTCCTGGACCCCTGGTGGCTGGATTTATGCTGGATCTGGTGTGGTAGCTCTAATTCTCAGTTTTTCTTTCTCTTTTTTTCTTTCTTCTTCTTCTTTACCTAATCTCCTTTCTTGATATTTGGGTATTAAAGCTGGATGGGTTGGATTTTTAAAGTTGTATGGGTTAGCATGTGCTAAGTCATTGCTTTGTGAAATGCTTTATTTTAGTTGAATATTGCCCTTTAAACTTTTGACAAATTCTCTTATTTCCTGAAGTTTCACATCAGTAAAAGTGTGTTATTTGACCTACTGAGAAATGTGTGCAGCACCTTCTCCCATGCACTCTCTCGAGATATTAAAAGAACTGAAAGTCCTCTTAATAAATCTGGTGAGCAGACTTTGGAGCCTTGTATATTTTTAAAGTAAAACCCCTTCAATGAGCTTATAGCTCATACCTGGGGTTGTTAAAATTCTTGTTATGGTACTTGTTATGATACTTATGGATGACCCGAGCTCTTGTTCTTCGGCATTTCTTCTTATTATCAAAGTCCAGTACCAGATGAAAGAATTGGACTCGCAGCTTTTCAGTTTTTCTTGTTGTTTATTAAGTTCTTATCTCTATTTCAGTGTGCCGTCCTGTACCCCGGACTTAACACACTGAAACATGTGCTGCCAAAGCCTATGCTGCAAAGCCGTAGAATGGCGACTGCTTCTAAGTTTTGAGGACTCTAATGACCAATGATATGATACTACATATCATGTTTACAATTCTGTACCAGTAATCCTAACTTGTTACTAACACGTTATTTCTACCTCAAATCTATTCTACCAATGCCTAAGTGTCAGCTCTACTGCAGTACAAAGAGCAAGCAGAAGAAGAAGAAAAAAGAACTCAAGGCAACACCCAAAATCCTCCATCTTGTCTTCTTTTATATCTATACTACAAAACCTAAAACGACAAGTTTCACTTCTGTGACAAACTAAACTATAATCTAAGTTATATTTTTGTTGCTTTTGCTTCTTCCATCAATGTTGGAAGCTTTTCTCAGGGACACAGATCAAAGACTGTATCCTCCTGGGTTCTCTGCGAGGGTCCCAGACCCTCCAGGGCAATTTGAGATGTAGTCCCAATATCTTGGACTCCAACATGGGGTCTTACACCTATCCACCAGAAACAGCTCCGTGTTGGACAGGTTGGCTTTCTGCAGGAGTCTGAGGAGGTACCAGGACAGGAGGCTGTCAATTAAAATGTTCCACAGCAAGGAGTCAGGGACTCCCTTTCCTGGGGCCCTGCTCCAGTTGTCCCAGGTGATATTTCAAGCTTTTTCTTCCTACTTTGAAAAAAGTGGAGCCCAGAGAGCAAGAAGCAGTACCGAGCAAGGAGAGGAACCCTCCCTCAGTGACAATGGTCCCAGCACAGCTGTCTTGTACACTTTAAGTGTTCCCCATGCCTCAGGTCCCAAGGATCTGGGACTAGCTTCTTCATGGTAGAGATTCATTTGAAGCTGGAGCAAGGTTGTTTCAACCAAACTAAGGTTTGAGGACACAGCCTCAAGCTGTGCCAGAGGAGGTTTAGGTTGCACATTAGGAGGAATTTCTTCACAAAAAGGGTGATTAAACATTGGGACAAACTGTTCAGGGGGGTTGTGAAGTCACCATCACTGGAGGTGTTCAAGGAACAACTAGATATGGCACTTAGTGCCATTGTCTAGTTGATATGATGGTGTTCAGTCATAGATTGGACTTGATGAACTGAGAGGTCTTTTCCTTTTCCAACCTGATTCTGTGATTCTGTAAAACTGTAGTCCCTCTGTCACACCACCCTCCAAGTGACCCATAACAGGCAGTAACACTCAAGATGACCCTGTGGTTGCTGCCTATTGCCTGTATTCCTGGTCACATTTTGACTGTGGGCTTTGAATCCAGTCATCAGATCAGGTAGTCTAATTCTGATCTTTAAAACGGGAGAAGAGTTTTTCCTTAATTCTGAGATTAAGTGTTTTGGGGCAATGAAGGGGCATTTTTTTATTAGAGTTTGAATCTACTTCCATTATTACCTGTTTTTTTGTGTGTACTACTGCCCTCCCTGGAATGAATCACCTTGGGTTTCTGTGATCCTTATACAAAATACATGGCATGGAGAGAAAAGATACATTTTTGCTGACTCTGGGAAAATGGTAAATGACTAAATGCATCCATCAAGAACAGAGAATAATAGCTTCAAATGCAAACATCTGTTACCAGCACATTTTAGTGCATTAATAATTTATATTCCACAGAAAGTTTAATTTATGCAAAGTGAGAGTTTTGTGGCATAGTTAAAAAAGGCACAAATTACTCTGGGGATAACAGATTTATGGCAAGCCTATGACTGCCAAGACTCTTGGTTTCATCACAGGTTTTGCTGTACAGTTTGTCTTTCTCAACATGCCAATGGCTGGGACTGGAGTACAGTACAGGAGCATTAATTTCCTCATCTATATAAAGAAAAAAACATCTTCTGAGGCCTACCCATGCTAAAGAAATACCCAAAACTGCAAAATGTGCACAGCAAAACATTCAGAAAGGTTGCCAACAATAGGGAAAAAGCACACAATTACCTTCTAAGCCTCATGAACCTGGATTATTACTGATGCACTGTCACTCTGGGTTACAGCTGCTGCACCTCAAGCTGCCTCAGATCTAGTCCTGCTCTGAGGACTGCAGCAGCCACTGTTCACTGGAGGCCGGAGGGCACTCCACCATGCAGAAGACACGTGCTGGTGGGGCAGAAGGAGCTGGCTTCTCTGCTGACAACACACAGCATTGAAAAGGAGATTGACAAAGCTGCCAAGTAGCCCTAGCACTTGCAGCAAAATCTGTCAATAAAAGATGGCTTTGCTTAGGGCTCCCCAAACCTGCTGGTGCAGCATGTTTCAGCCCTCTGAACCTACTGCACCACTCATGCCTCTCAGACCAGAGAGCCATGGGACCACAGATCTGTACGTCCTGGGGACCCAGAGCCCGGGAATGTTGCTCTCTGCTGGAAGACATCAGAAAGCAATATGCAGCTTCTTGCAATTTAATGTGGCTTTTTGTGTATACAAAACTGGCAAGTCAAATGCCCCATGGGTTAGAGATGCCAGGTGTTTACCCTGAGCCTGGGCAGAAGAATACAGCTTTTGGCTGTCTCTTTTGGTGGTGGTTTTTCCAGACTCTCACTTCACTCCAGGTTCAGGATGTACAGCAAATGAAAGAAGCAAGAGAAGTTAACCAACTTATGTATGTGTGTGTGTGGCTTTGGGATAGGATTGGGAAAGAAGAATGGATTGGGCTTCATGAACTTGATGATGCCCCAGCTTCCCATAATGTTTCAGGGGAAAAATCCTGGGTTTGAAAAGACCAAATGCACAAGCATTCTTCATTTGGCTTTAATCTGCAACCTCAGCAATCTTCAGGTCAGTTTTTCCTTGCAGAATATATGTATATATATTAAACAGGATTGATTTCCAGATATTTGATTGATCAGATGCAAAGTAATGTCTCTACACCCTATCTTCTTCCAAGGCCAGAGAGTTAAGAGATTAGCAAATGGCTGTAGGTTTTAATAATTAATTAATTAACCCTGAGCTTAGAAGACTAACTAAAAACAAGGTCTGTACATGACAGTTCAACAACAACAATTTAAAAACACCTACGATAATGTCAGCCAGCAGGACACATATGTCTATACCACCTCACACTACCTTGCCTTCCATCTTTCCTGGTGCTGCAGGAAGTGCACCTGTGAAGGGTAGTTCAGAGGAGCTCTCCCTTTCCACTAGTTACAAAGAGCAAGCCTGGCTTGAATCCTAGTCTGTTTTTTTGACAGTATCCACAAAGCTGTTCAGTATGTGGCTCTTCAGTGTCAGTTATATGGGAGGCAAAGGAAGGCCCAGCTGCACAGCACTCTGCCATGAGACAGGGCACTGTTGAGACACTGTTGAGGGCTCATGGATCATCATCAGAGGATGGATCAACACTAGGGGTGGTGTGGGGCCATCTGCTGTGGACAACCTCACCAACAGGTTGAGCAACTCTCAGGCAGTTGGAGGAAGCCTCGTGATGGCAGGACCAGGTGATCCCAGGGGACTTTTCCCACCAGCAGTAGCTTCTGGAAGGGCCCAAGGCTGTGGCACAAAAAATCCACTGAGAGTGGAGCCAATGGGGCAGCATCTTCACCAGGGTGGAGGGGATGCTGCACCCCAGGCAGGACACACAGGGCAGGGGTGTGGTGGAGGATAGGGTCAGGGACAGCCCAGCAATCACCCAGCAGGTTCACAGGGATGAAATAGATTGAGACAGAACAACTGTGACCAGGAACAGACATGGGACAGCACAGACCGGACAGGGACTCGGGACATCAAAGGCAGCTCTGGTGTGACACGAAAGGCCCCAGATAAGGCTTCTCCCCGCTCCTTCTCAGGCCCACCATAGCTGTTTCCCTGCAGCCTGATCTCAGGTATCACCACACCAAGGCAGAGCTCACCTCAAGCACAGGTGAAGTGATACACAGAATAAATAAACTCCACGACCTGTTATAGTTATAGAGTGGGTATGTATTGTCAGTGCCCGGCACAAGCAAGATAGCTCTTGTGAAACTTGTGCGCCCAGCCCTGGTCTGAACCACATCTTTATTCACAAAGGTGTTCCATATGCATTGTATTATACAACCTTCTCATGCATATTCAACCCCCAGCCCCGCCTCTCCTTCCCTCATATGTTAATTAGGTCCATGCCCTTCTGAGCATGCGTTGTTCACGCTGGTGGTCACACAGGGGTCTTTTGGTGGTCTCTGAGGCCAAAGGCTGTAGTCTTCCTCACAAGTGAACTTTTGAATTTCTCTCTTTTGCGCGTGCGCCTTGATCCTGCATGCACCTTGATCCTTCGTTGCTTATTTTGGGTGAGTTTGTTGATTCTGATTAGCTTGGAGACAGAGGAACTTCTTTATCTCATCCCTTGCATTCCTTGGTCTCCCCTTGGTATTATTCTTTATCAGCAGGGAGCTCTAGAAATTCGCATTTTCTTAGCCTTTTGTATCATGGCATGTTGCGGTGCATGTTCTGCGTTTATTTCTAGATTATTTATTTCTATAACATATGGTTCTGTTACCCCCTGTTCCACGCACAGTTGGTTTATCCCAAAGTTTGTATCCTCCCCTCAAATGTACCCTTATCCTTACTCCTCCCACCTTACCCCAAATATGTAATCCAAACCCTCCTATCCCCAGAACATTCCATGTACACAGTTGGCTATTGGGTTGAGTTGCAGGCCTCTGGCTTCTAGGGGCGTAACCCCTCCCTGAACCACTCCTACCGCTCTCTCCCATTGGTTATTCCCTTTCCCCTCCCACAAATTCAAACCCCCTTTATAAGTTTGTGTACAGAAATTCCTGTGGCTTTTTTGGTTGTATTCCTTGGGAATAGGAGCTCTCTGAAGCCACACTGGCTGCAGAGAACAAATAAACCCGAACTGCTTCAACTACAAAAGTCACCTGTTACCCTTTGCTCGTCGTAGCTGCACGCCCTGGCAGAGTCAAGCAAGGTTGGATCTAGCCTGCTTATTCTGAAGGCGATATCTGGTTAGACTCCTTGGAAAAGGAGCTTTGTACTAGGTATTGTCCCACTCAGCTACTGCGGTGTTCCAGCCAGTGCTTTCAAGCTAGCTGGGGTAAAAACAGGATTAGCATCGGGCCAGGGACTCAGCAACGGCAGAGGCTTTTTTTTTTAAGGTAGAAGGTAAAAATGTTTAATTCATGTTGCTAACTTAAGCGAACCCCCAAAACCTTCGTTTCACAGGCAGCCATAACCCAAGAAGGACAAGTCTGAGGCCCAGGTTCCTGACACGGTGAAAATAAAGTGGAGAAATGTTTCCAGTGAAAAAACAATCCCTTTGTGTTTTGTTTCCCTACAAAACCAGATGTCATGGCAGACAGGAGGTACAGGTACATCAGAGGGAGCTGGTAGAAGACAGAGGCTGGACATTAAGAAGACAGAAGAGTGTAGCAGGAAAGGTAAAAGCAATCTCTACTCTCGTTTGTCTGTGCTCCTGTCCTAATTTTCCTCAGGGAGAGGAAGGAGGATTATGTACAAGGCTGTCCTTCAGGATCATGTCTTTCCCCAGGATTTCCCACTCCCACCATAGAGATGCTGCAGATTCTCAGAGAACTCCAAGCTGAATGCAGGCATCTTCTGAAGGGGCAGTTTGGTCTTGAGGTTTTGTGCTTCAAACGCAAAAGGCACTGCAGAGTCAGAGGCCACTAATATTTATGACTCCTGTGGTAGCTGACAGGTATGAGATCGGTGGAATTAACACAAGCTGAGTAGGAACTGCCTTTGTGTCTGATGTGCCACTACATGGGAAATCAGGACAGCTTGTTACCACTGTGTAAGACGTTGGGAAGCATGCATTCATTCATCCAGAATCAGCTGTTGCTGTTGGAAGTGGAGGTTTTTTCTACTGTTTTGCTGTTGTCTTTCTAAGGCAAAAAGAACCCAAAAGGACTGTGTGACCTAGACCCTATATAAGTCTGCTGAACAAACTGGATCCCTCTGTTGGATAGAATTAAAAATCTGTATATGGCAGAAAGGCTAGCAAATCTGCAACAACAACAACAAAAGACACTGGTCACCTGCTTCCGCTTATTCCTTCTCAGAGCAGTAGGGGGAGAGAAAAGATCAACTTAGAATTCACGATGGTCAGTCTTTTTACACTTAATGAGCCTGCACAAATTTTCACCTTAAGTCTCCCACGGTGATGTTCACAAAGACTTCCCCCCACCCAGCACAGGAAAAAAGATTCTAGAGGGTGATTTAAGACAAAGAGGTCAGAGATTGCTCTGAATTACCTTGTGGAACCAAGAGTTTATCCTGTAAAAAGAATGCACTGTGAGAGGACTGACTGACAATTACACACAACACACCTTTAGGCAACTACTCTGGAGATTAATCTTTCTACTGTGTATAGCAGTGGGGGAACATGCTACCTCATCTGAAACATCTGCTGCTGACCAGAATGTGGACTGCAAACAAGTTACTTCAGTCCTGCTTTCCCTCACACTCCACGAAATTAAAATGAAGGATGCACTAAAAATTGAGATAAATATGCCTTATATCTTTGGATAGTATCTATTTACCAGACTGTTCAGGAAGCTCAGGATCTAACAGATTTCACCATGGAAACAAAGAAAAAAATCTTCAATTTTGCAGCTCCTTAGGTCTTTAAACAACATGGCTCGAGATTTTTGGCAAAGGAGACAGCAGAACCTCACAAAAAAAATGGCTCGAAATTTTTGGCAAAGGAAAAAACAAAACCCCAAAAAAAAAAAAAAAAAAAAAAAGAAAATAGTTAGTCTTTCATGTTTCAAATACTCTGTATCATCCTGGGAGGAGAAATGGAGATTCACGGAAACTGAGAGTTCCCTTTGCAAATGTTTTGCAGTTTACATCCAGCTCTTGGTCTTGATATCGGGAAGCCTCTAAGTCTGGTGTTAACTTCACTTTCCTGAAGGGCTATCATTCGCACTGCAGACCACTGGGGAAAGACAGTAAGGTACAGATGCTGTGTATCACAAGACCAAAACACTAGTGGTGAGAAATTTTGGTGGTCCTATTTTGCTTAATCAAAACGAAGTACATTCTCATAGAAACAATGACAGATACTAATGACCAATACTATATTCTTTGTGGCCACAAAACTGCTCTTTCTGATGCAGATTTAAAAGCAAAAAAAATCACCAGCTATTCATTGAGGAAATTTCCGGCGAGGAAACTCTTCCAAGTTAAGTAAATTTTGCAGCTGAATTTCTTGTAGTAAATGTTATTCACATGTTTCCACACTGCCACTAATATGGCTACCCCTTCATAAAAGAACATGTTTGACAGACATTTTAAAATAGCCTGCTACAAGGAACATTTGCATGGAGGTGAAAATATGCCTTTCCAGCAATGTAAAAAACTCTATATTTGTAGTTATATTTGTGTTATCATATGTGGGCATGTGTATGAATAACTGTCTCTCACCTGAATGCTCCACCTAGTTAGTGCCATTTTGCAGATCCTGTGGAAGTTGACTCCTCCATAGACTGAGGCTGAATGAACTTGGGATGAAAACTCCAACAGTCTGCATACTAGGCAAAGGTGTGTACTTTGGCAAGTGACAACCAAGATCACAAAGTTTTATTCTTTGTCAGATAAAGTAATTTCTGTGTTAAAACAGGAAGGCTGCTTGCCTACTTCTCCTTGGACCTACTGAAGACTTTTCGGCACTAATGAACTCTCAGTTTTCTCTTTGCCCTTTCAATCATATAATTCCATATTTATACATGATACAAGTACTATCGCCAAAATACATCACCAGAAAAGCAAGAAGGTTATGTCAGATTGAGGCCATCACTATTTCTGTGGAGTAGAGATATTCATGCGCTCTGCTTATTTTTAGCAAAAGATGGTGGGTAAATCTCAGCCAGCACATTCTTCATTCAGTCTGTCCCTGGCCACTGACAGATAGTGCTTCCTCATGCCAAACACTAATGCACTTTACATTGGCACTCTGTGTCAGACACAAAGCTCGCTAAGTCCCAGCTAAACTTGCTGATGTCAGAAAAACGACTAGTCAGGGACAGAGTCCCAAGCTTTAACCTCCAAAGCAACA